>JANRGW010001622.1:0-16738 GCA_024733675.1 Psilopsiagon aymara | reverse complement strand
ATAAAAAAAAAAAAAAAAAAAAAAAAAAAAAAAGAGATAATGCATTACTTCTATTCGGTTAATGATTGATGATTGGATTTTCCAGCTCTTGCTGCCATGGTATCCCTACAAAAAAGGCTAGGACTCTCTAGGATTTCCTGTGAAAATAAGCATATAAATAATTAAACTTGTTTGCATAGTAGAAGTTAATGAAAACAAATCAGGAAGCGTTCCTGAGCATGGAACTGGGGCAGAATTTTGTCTTTTAATCATGAATAGAAAAGAACCAGAGGGGAAAGGCATCAGAGAAAGAACAGAAAGTTAATTAAAATGTACAACCTTCTGGTGTTCCCAAATTATATATTGACCTGGGGCAAACTTCCAGTTTCATCCACCAGAATATTCTGTAAACATAGACTTACAGATAGCTTGTTCATCTAGAATGGTAGCAAAAGGCTGCTTTTTGCCAGTTGAGTAATTTAAACAGATAGAATTGTGGATTATACTATCAAACAAGCCGATTCATAATCTTATTTCACCAAAGGATCTTTTTTTTTTTTTCTTTTTCCTCCAGAAAATAAGCTGGTTTTCAAACTTCTCACATAAATGAAGTTGGCTTTGAAACCCACAAAACCGCAATTGCATGTTACAGTCCTCCTCAGAGTTCTAAGGTAGATAATGTTTCCCAAAGTAAAGGTATTAATTTTTTATCTGTACCAGTTTCGACAATTCTGCAAAAATCCAGATTTCTAAACACTCACTATGAAGTTTCTTAAAGATCACATGATCACTGAATCCCTTAAAAAATCAGCCATTAGAAATCTTCAAATAGTAATGTATATCTTATCTGGGGAAATGGGTCCCAGGGAGGCTATGTTCCTTAGGGCTGTTAGTGTTATTAAGACTTCACTTGTGAATTCTAGCTGAACTGTGTTCCTCTACTTGCTCCAAGGAATCAGAATTAAATTTTCTTGTTCACCAATTGCAAGCATTCACAGAATTATCCAGCAGCAATAAATATAAATTCATAGAAGTTATGCTTTTATTTGTGTGAAAACAGTTCTAAACAAAATTAAAGAATACTGGTTTATATAACTATGACACTGACTTAGTTACTTCCCTAGATGAATATTGACAATAACTCAGAAAATGTATTAGCCTCATCAACTTGCTGTCCTCCCAGAAATAAGCCCAGAACTTCTGGTCACTGAACCTAATATTGAAAACAGATTACATCTCTCACTTATCCCAAATTATATATATATTTATGACTTAGTCCAGTTTTGACAATGTGCTATATAGTATGTGCGTACCTGTTTAGCAGCAAATTTCTGCTCAAAGACAAGGACATCTCCCAGTTCTTCCCTTTGCCTTTGTTTTATACAATTGAAACCTAGTACTTAGGGTGCAGATTAAAACCCTAACTCAAGTCTTTCCTGAAACAGTCCTAAAGTCTTTTTGTAAGCCAGTTCCAAACACAATGATAGTGTTGGTAGAAGCATTAGCAGCTAGGTTTGTTTATCTCTTTCCTTTCCCTCCGTAAAAAGTGCTCAGACAGTGTTTTTCACCCATGACCCTTTCAATCAGAATGTCTTGCCTGTGCTGATTGACTGAGTGAAACTGAGTAACTCAGAAAAAGACCTTTAGATTTATTAAATGATTTAAAAATCTGTCTGTTGAAACACTGAATATGTTACAATAAATGTAAATAAATAGCTAACATGCTGATTAGGTTCCTGCAAAACCTGAACCCCTAGAATCATGCACAAACATGAAAGGAGATATATGTGATAATAGTTTCATTTCACCTCTTTTCTCTGGGGTGCTGTGTATGTATTCCAAGCCTGAATCATGTGTGCATCATACATGATGTGCTCTTTTTTTTGCCACATGCTGGGTGTGTAGCCTAAGCCCTGAATCATGAGTGCATCATACAGGTACTAAGAATAGGAGTCTTGTAGGGTTCTTTTTGTTTATTATACAAATTACCTGCCTTGAAGAGTGATGAATATTTGAAAATCTTGGGGCTCTTCACTGAATGAGCTGGGGAAATCAAATCTGTATTTTAAGGAGTATTTATTCGTCTTGTTTAACAGAATTCTGCTCTAATTTGGATGGGCTAAAGCATACAATACTATTGAAAATATCTGCAGATAATGTCAGTTGTGCTGTCACAGAACTAATAAATTAACACTAATTGAGATTTATTGTTCAAACTCAATTAAAGCAGCATCAACATCAACTCCAAATTCAGAATGTCATATGGATTTGTCATGACACTGCTGACTTAAATAATTCTTACAGTTTATGGCCAATGATCCAAAATGCACAATCACTCACCTAATAATAGGGGGGCTCTCAACCTGAAGGACTTTCCTTGGACAGTATCCCAGGATGCCAGGGAGCTCAAGGGAAGTGTCCCCAGATGCAGTCCCACTGCTATGAGTAGGACAAACTCAAAATGTCTCACTGCCAGAGCTCTTTTTATACCCTAGTTGCATCATATCAGCGGTCTACTATGGTCATGTAGCCCTCCACTGATTGAGGACCTCAATTACCTCACCTTTGTACCTGTTGAACGCTACTGTGTACGTGAGCAAGAGCTGTAGTAGGGAGTTTTCATGAACTTTTATCTGGTCTTCTTAAAGTCTTTGTTAGGTGTTTGTTAGGACAGCTGCACTTGCCACACAATCTACCTAGTGATCGCAGTCATAATTTGCCTTGGAGCTTCTTTGGAGTGTTGGTGCAGTCACCTCTTGTCTCAAAAGTAAAAAGGGAGTGCAATCTTGGTAAGTCTTAATGCTCACTGTGGGTCATAATTCTCAATTCTTCTACTGCCATCACAATTCTCTCAATTCTTCTATTGCTATCACAGCTGACAGATCTTACTATTGCACACTTGATACAATTTATAATATAAATTTTGGAATGTGAACACAACACTTGCCTGCCAACATTAAAAACACTGGCCAAACTCATGCTTAATATTCACAATAGGGGTCTGCCTTGCCTAGCAATGCTTAATACGCAGCCATTTGCCTAAGCAATCACAGTCCTCATTTTCACAGGTAATTACCCTGAGGTGGTCTAACTGATCCACATGCTAGTTCCACTTTGAAGCAGTGGGTTTGTCCCTTGTGTGGCCCTTTACCCATCCCACCTTTAAAGGTTAGAATCTTCCAGTTTCCAGGTGACACTGCAAACCTCTGGTCTCCACGCTTTTTTATGATCTACTTCTCAGTTGCCAGACTCCCATTGACATAGCCATTCCATAGCACCCTTGAAGACTGTGTAGGAATTGATGTAAGTGGTGATAGCGCCACTTTCTGCAGTGGATGCGAGAGCTCACAGTTCTTCTCCCTGTAATCTACCCTTACCCTTTTCCTTGACTGTTTTCCCAGTGCCCTTTTTAATAACATTTAGAGTGGCCATCCAGGGGTGGACAGTAGCTTGTATTGCTGTCACTACAGAGATTATGCTCAGGATGGCAGCAGTCAGTGATGGAGTATTACTATTCAATTTCTTGTAATTAATTATTAAATGTCACTGGCCATTGGCCCTACAAACTGGCCAGATGGAAAATTGTAAGGGGAGAGCGTACAACTTACAATGTGTCTATTCATTAGATCTTTAATTACTTTGATTATATGGTTGCAAGATGATATTTGTGCAAAAATATTCAGAGACACATATAGGCTTTAAGCACATTAGTTTTGTCTCCCTAGAAAGTTACTTCATAAGAAATTCCTGATTTTACTGATCTAAGACAGCAAACTTACATCATATAGTTACAGAATTTTTTGTATTTTATTGAGCCTAATTTGGTATTGCAAGCAGAAGTAGCATGCTGAGCACATTACATCTGTGGTCATTAAGAAACCCAAAGTGTACTGCCTGGAAGTCAGACAAGAAGTGTAGCAGATGGAAGATAATACATGAAGACATTTGTGGAATGTGGTGATCCCAGGAGTGGCATCGGGCAGAAAAAGACAGCATGTACCTGACTAACATACAGTTCTTTCTGGGACTTCATGCCCCAGAAATCCTGTAATTCAGTGTTTTGACCTGTCTTCCCCAGACTAAGAAAAGAGGTTAAAAAGCTCTGCCATAGATTTGGAAGGAAGGAAGGCAATATTTTTGGAAAATGAAATTTTCATTGAAGTTGTCTCCCCTTTAATTGCGCTGTAATTGCCCTGAACCAATTTTTAAAAAGAGGCTTTCCCAGAGGGAGGAGGCACCAGAGTGAAAGTAATAATAGAAGAAAATGTATCTGTCTGGGCTGCATAAATGAATGTCCCTGAAAACTGAAACACGAAATTGAGGAGGATGGATGTCAGTGTCTCAAAAATGTTGCAATGTTAAAACATAATAAAAAGAGAATTATTACCCTGGGAGTGACTATAAAACTATGCAAGATTCTTTAAATATATAAAGGGAAAGAGATAAAGGGCTGAAAACTGAAATCATTAGCCCACTAAGGGATTAGGGGGAAACTTAATACAAAGTGAACAGGACATAGTGCTAAAATTAAAATGAGTTTTGCACTTCTTAGTATTTGTGAGGGAAATCTGAGGTGAAATGGCATAAACAAAAGGAACCATATTTTCCAACTGCTGAATGGTACAACTGCAAGACTATCACTGAAGATGACTCGGATAAAATTAATAATCACTAAAGCCAGATAAAGCTTAAAGAAAATGGTTTATTCCTTCAATAACTGAAAGGAATATATGAGCAAATAAGTAGGAGATTGTGGAGGTTCTTTTGAGAAATGGAATGTAGAAAAGAATGGCAAAATAGTAGGAATATTCATATCACTCTTTTAGAAAAGAAATTGTTAAATAGTAAAGGAGTAGTTTAACATACATCTACAAATGAAGCTATGATGGTCCACAGTGGAGAAATGCAACATGAAAATGTTAAATGCACATATTTTTTCAGTGTATGATTGTCTTTCAAGAATGGATTCTTTAAAATTCAGTTTCCAAATATAATTTCCATGACAGTCTAATTATTTTAAAAATACTTATATTTATTTACTAGGAAAAAAGAGCAGTAGAATAGAATTAGAGAGAAGAAATTAAAACCAAAAACTACTTCTATTTTGGTAATTACAAATCTGAACATCAGAAGTAAAAAACAGTCCACTCAGACGTTTTCAGTGGTTTTGGTCCTAATTGCATGCAATTATGATAGTGCATGCAAAAGAAAAAATTTCCAAATAATTCTCTTTTGTATTGTCTGTGTGCCCCTCTAAAGCAATTATTGCGCACTCAAAGTATATCACTGATAAACAATAATGTTAAAAGAATAATAACACATTATTCCTATACAAAATTTTAAAACCAGAAACTCATCGCATGAAGTGATGAGTATTATGTCAAAAGAAAAATTAGATAAATGAAGTGACTTGTCTATAATGACTCTAAATTTGTACTGGTTCCAGTCTAGAACCAAAACTACAGGGATATTTCATCTTCAGACACAGATCTACACTCAGCCTCCAGCGATTCATCCAGTGATAATGCTAGGATTCATTCACTGATTCAATCCTAGTATGGTGAAAAACTTGCCTTTCCCATTAATTACTGCATTCCTAAAGTTTATTAAGATGTATATACTTATTCAAGTGTTGACTAAATAATTAATCACACAGGTACTGCAGTTGCTGTCCTAAAATTGATTGTATAAATCATTGTCTGAAAACATCAGGTGGTAACTGCGTGAAACCAGACTATACTAGTGCTTTAAGACTGTATCCACTGTATGAGAGGCATAAACACTTTAAAATCACAGGGTTTTATTCTATTTAGTTCAGTATAGAGTGTGATGCCTAATTACTTTGAGTTTGAAGCTGGGACTAACCACTTTCTGCAAAACTGGTTTTAGGTCCTGGGAGATATGCACACATCCTAATGGGGGGACAAGAGTGAAATTAATTTATAAAAAATCAGAAATTGTATAATTATCATTAATTATAAACAACCTGAGCAGACATATAGAACAAAATAATATTTTCCTATGGTAAAAAATATCTACAAAAAAAAATTAACAGTTTTTCATAATTGCATTATTGGAGTGGGACAATGGCTATAAACAGGTATTTTCTGCCAGTAACAGAAACAGTGCGTGCAGCACAGAGTGCCAGGAGATTAGCAGGAACCATATATCTTCCCCATTTCCTGGTTACACCTGAGAAGGGACCTACTTCTTTTTTGGACTACTCAAATGGGAAGCAATGAAGTTGTGTTTGTCCTGAGTTCTTTCTTTTCCAAATGCATTTGAAGCCTTATTGCACTTTAACCAGCCAACCTGGTACCTTTTGGGTATGAATCACATCCTAGGATTTTTCTCTCTTTGAGCATCATCAAGCACACATTCCTGCTGCTGTCAGGAAGCCAGAACACAGCATTTTGAAGGATGAAAACAAGAGGATTTGGAAAGGTAATTGCAGATCATACTTACACTGACAATTAATTTTCTAGACCCTGCATATGTACTCTATACACACACAAGTATCCGCAAAAATAGATATGCATGCAGGGTTGAAAAGGACCTTTAGATCATCAACTTCCAAACCCACTTCCATGGGCAGGGACATCTCACACTAAACTATGCCACTCAAGGCTCTCTCTAACCTGGCCTTCAACACTGCCACAGCTGGCGCATTCACAATTTCCCTGGGCACCATGTTCTAGTGCCTCACTATCCTCACAGTAACGAACTTCTTCTTTATATCTAATCTAAATTTCCCCCATTTAGGTTTGAAAACGTTACCCCTTCTCCTATCACTGCAGTCGCTAATGAAGAGTCCCTCCCCAGCATCCTTGTACGCCTCCTTCAGATACTGGAAGGCTGCTGTGAGGTCTTCAAGCAGCCTTCTCTTCTTCAGGCTGAACAGCCTCAATTTTCTCATCCTGTCTTCATACAGGAGGTGCTCCAGCCCCCTGATCATCCTCGTGACCCTCCTCTGGACTTGTTCAAACAGTTCAATGTCTTTATTATGTTGAGGACACCAGAACTGTAAACAATACTCCAAATGAAGTCTCACAAGAGCAGAGGGACAGGAACACCTCCTTCGACCTGCTGATCATGCTCCTTCTGATGCAGCCCAGGTTGCTTTCTGGGCTGCTAGTGCACACTGCTGGCTCATGTTGAACTTCTCATCAATCAGCACCCCCAATTCCTTTCTTCTCCACAAGACTACTCCAAATCTCTTCTCTGCCCAGCGTATAGCTGTGTCTGGGATTGCTGTGACCCAGGTGGAGGACCTTGCACTTGGCATGTTTAAACTTCATAAGTTTGGCATCAGCCCACCTCACAAGCTTGTCAAGGTCCCTCTGGATGGCATTCCTTCCCTCCAGCATATCAACCAAACCACGCAGCTTGGTGTTATTGGCAAACTTGCTGAAAGAGCACTCAATCCCACTGTCCGTGTCACCAACAAAGTTTTTGAACAAAACCGGTTCCAACACTGATCCCTGAGGGACGCCACTCATTGCTGGTCTCCATCTGGACATTGAGCCATTGACCACAACTCTTTGTCTGCGGCCATCCAGCCAGTTCTTTATCCACCGCGTGGTCCGCTTATCAAATTGATGTCTCTCCAATTTAGAGACAAGGATGTCATGTGGGACTATGTCGAATGCTTTGTACAAGTCCAGGTAGATGATGTCAACTGCTCTGCCCCTGTCCTGGCATAATTCCCTTGGAGGAAGGTGTGTGAGCTGTAGCTCCTGGGAGCTGTAGCTCCCTGTGTAACTGAAGTACTCACAGGGAGTCTGAAATTAGAGTTGGTTTGTTGTGAACTAAAATTTGTAGAGAATCTGTAGAGAATCTTTCGCAATGTGAATTAGGTTCTTCTGTCTTTCCCCTTCTCCCCTTCCCTCCCACTTTCTCCTCCCCCCAATATTTACTTACAAGAATTTTTCACTAATTTTAAATCTGTTGCTAAGTACCTATTATGTTTATGATTTGAGCCTCTATCCATATGGTAGCGGAAGCAGTCTCCTCTCCATGTCTAATAAGAGCTGTATCTGACAGTCTTCTCTTCCTTTCAACTTATATTGCAGTCAGAGAATCTCATTTTTACAGACACTGAAATGCTAATCCGCTAATTAATAACATGATTTCTGTCTCTCCACAGTGTGCTGGAGCTAATTCATCCAGCTTCTCCATGCAGAAGAAAGGGCCCTAGGTAGGAAGTTAAGGAAGTTAATGACATTTTCACTTTACCAGGGAGGTAAAGAAATTCTATGTGAGGCAATCAGTGATCAGGCAGCTCAGGGAGAGTGCTGCAGACATCACTAGGTACCACTACGAAGTCAGATTTCCTAATGGCTGAGTAGCTTGTAATACGTTAAGTCAGTAACCATTAAGCCTGCTTTAGATACAGTATATCTTCCTGAGTATTTCTTCCAAAACCCTATTAGTTAGAGACTGCTTATGCCCTGAAGGCTGAAAATTTATTATCCCTTCCAAGGTATGCACATGCTTATTTATTGAGGTAGAGGAAATTACTCTTTGTTTAGTCTTTACTATGAGAACTCATGGATCACTATAATTATCCAATTGATTTTTAAATTCTGCAGTGTTATTGGCCTTGGTGATATCTCGCAGTTTTAAAAGGACTAAGTTATAATAAGCAGCATGTTTCTTTACGTTTTTAATATAATATTTCCTGATAATTCAACAGAAAGTTTTTTCTGATATGTCCTTGAGAACAAGGTTAAGCAGATAAAGCACTGGTTTTAAGCACTTTCAGCTGTTTCCTGGAGGAAATGAACAACTGCTGCTGCAGAATTTATCTACTTGGTCATCTCATAGTGAAGCTGTTGTATGCTGTCATTTTCAAGCATCACTCTGAACTTAAGAAGTGGTAATGGTACATGTCTGATACCTATCCATGTAACTGGCATGCCGCAGGATTCTGATAATTTTTCTTTATCTTTTTGCACTTTTCTTTATAGAAATACTGTGAATGTTAATCTCCTTTGCACAACTCTTTTTTTCAGTAATTTATCTGTCAGGTACAAGGCATCCACTTAATATTAGCTCTTTTGCCAACATACACTGCAAAGTATACTGATACTCATTATTCTCCCACAGCAGTTAATGAACTTTAAATTCTGGCAAGAGAATGTCCATCAGTTCTATTATATGCACCTAAAAATATTTTGTACAGCATTCCCCTGTACTTTTTTACATAGCCATAATTTTAATAAATGAATCTTTGGGATTTATGCAACTGAGTTAAATTATTTTATGGATACAAATATGCTAAGAAAGAATTCCTGAAGGCCGGTATTTCTGATGAGGCTTGTCTTCCTTTGTTCACTCTACAGAAAATCAGGAGTATTAATCAGGCTGATCACATTCTTGATCTGTAATTTAGTTTTTTCCTGAGCTTCTGCAGTAACTATAGATGTATAGAGAAACAGGCTACTTAAAGTTCTGATATCCCAAGTAATGTATGAATTAAAGCCTTTTTATTTCATGTTTCCATATTAAGTTGACACATGCCCATGGGTACTAACAGGGATTATTTTCTGGAAATATGCATGTTCATCTACAAACATAGAATTTGAAATGTCTGTTCTAAACTACATGACAGCAGTGAAGTAAAGGCAGGAAAAAGGCCAGAACACCTTCATTCTATAATGTTAGATTCCAATGAGTATATAATAGCAGTTAGTAAGAAATAGTCTGGTATTTGTTTTGTTTAGTGTAAAAACATATTAGCTTGTCTTCTTTTCCCCCTGATAAAATTCCTTCAAAGACTTCCCTTCATAAGAATGCTAGTTCCCGTCCACAGCAATAGCATTTTAATTATTATGAATTGCTCCACTCCAGGAAACTTTCTTTTTAGGTTCTAGCAAGAAAGGTAAATAACCTTGACTATCACAGAGTAAAGATCAAAATATTTCTGATGTACACACAGCTGTATCAGTGAGGATCATCTATGACCAGGCTCTAATCCAGCTCCATTCTTTCCACAAAGAAAGGATTTAAGAGTTGCACTTCCACTTCCTTCAAACCTTTGAAGGTGGTGTCAGCTGTCAGAGATGTGGACATGATCAAGATCAGGGAGGATTTCCCCATCACCATTGTTCTGACATTTTAAATTGCTCTTTACTGTAAACGTGCAGGTTTCCAACTGACATCTCTTAAGCAGCACACACTACTGTGAGCATATCAACCTCTGGTCTTTGGTCTCACTTTTTATAAAATTTTCACGGGTTTGCTTCTAAGATCCAAAGAAACTCAGTGCTCTTGCCTATTTATCTCCTTGGATCCCAAGATGAAGTTAACAGTGGCCAATTTCACTCCTCAGACACAACAAACCATTTTTTTGTTGTTGTTTTTGTTTCATTTTGTCCATTTGTTTTGGTTGGGATTTTTTTTGTTTGTTTTTTGTTTTCCCTAAAAATGAAACAGTAATGAAATATAAATAATAAAAACCCATAGGCATTATTATCCAGAATTGTTATACTTTTGGAAGCATTTAGACACCAGAGTCTAATGGTTTTTGGTTTAAAATATATTGCCTTTCTTTACTAGCATGGACAAAACCCCATCAACCCACTCCAATGCAAGTATCATGCTTATGTACTATTCTTTTCCACAGCAGGAAATGTTAGAGAAATTGATCAGGCACATACAAAATATATGCAACTGTTGGAAGGTATTTGCCCTTTGGAAGCAGTTTTTCAATACACATTTTTTAGTCAGCATCACAACGATTCGGTAATGCAAGACCACATATTTTTAAGGATAAGTGGACACTCACTGGGGAAACGCAAACTCTTAACACTCTTGGAGAAAAAAGAACTCACTTTTTCATGGAACATCCTTAGTTTCTGTCATAGATTCTATCTATTTTGGCCTCTTCCCATCCTTTACCGATGAACTATTTTTATGGTATCATTTTTGGTAATTCAATGAAGGTAAGTAGAGAAGGAAGGAAATATATAATGAAATGTGTAGCTATTGGACTGTAGGAAGAGAAAGGCCTTTGAAAGCACCAAAGAACATTGTGAGGGGCTGGTGGCAGGGAGGATATGTCTGGAATGTGAGCTTGCAGGAGGAAGCAGACGGCTTTCTTGGTCACCCAGTGTGTACAATCACCACACCTACCAGTACCATCGGCCACTAAAGGACAGAGGTAAAAGAAACTGCTACTAATGCATAAATTGCAGTAACTGTACTAGAAATGTCAAATTTAATTGAAGCACTTGCTGTTTAACCCCAGAGAGGTTTCTACCTTGACAGGGTGGGAACCGGTCTCTTGCTCTCTTCTCCATGGCAAAAAATACAGGTGAACAGTCAAACAGGCTGCCTTTGCATTTTTTCTGCACTAACTCTGCAGCCACTGCAATGCATGAGAATTAACAAATTGAGTTCAAATAAAATCAACAGCAGAAATACTCCTGTCAAGGAAGAAAAGAATTTGTTGATGTTGAGCAAATCAGGGAATCTGCGCATACAGTATTTGCTGCAGTCTCAATGGAATAGAACAGGATTCACATTAAACTGGAATATTCAATAACACTCTCACATGATGATGAGAAATTAATTTGCATCTTTGGGTAATATTGCATATCTTTGTTAAGGTTACTCAATTGGAAACATTAGCCTCTAAATTTGGTAACAGCGCTGTGAGCAGCAAACATCCAAAGCCAGAAAAAGACAATGAAATTTTTGTCCTATTTCCCTTTTGAAGGATGAAGCACAAAACTAACACTAAAAGTGGCAGTCACAGGACAGTTGCAAATGTTAAAGAAATACAGCCAAATACTACCTCCAGAATAAACTGATATAAAAATTAGGAAGCAATTATTACAGTTCCAGTACAGACTCAAATCCACAGGGTAAAAAAATAATAAGGTAGAAAATATGTCACATGTACAAAAATTGCTGTAATCCTCCCAAAACTAAGGTATTTTCCTGAAATATCCTCATTAAAGCAGGAAGGGAGAACAGAATATAGTGTGCAAAATCATTTTTTTTCATTTTATTACCTTATTCTATGGTTTTGCTTCTCTTTCTTTAGAAAATGCTTTATTCTTACAAATGCATTTTTCTATATAAATCTGAACAGAATTCATTTCATATGATGCACCATATGAAAACAGTTCTAAATTTTACGCCTACAGGACAATGTATTTATATTTCGGACACCATCATCTTAAGTTCTGAGACACAAAATCTTGTTTGCAAAACTATAAACCCCTGCTTCTCAGAAGCATTATGGAGAGAAGAGAAGCAATATTAACTCTGTTTTTTCTTTCTTTCCTTATGCGGGGAGATTTAGTCTACCTGCAAACCACCTCTTCAGCCTTCTAAGCAATCATTCATTACTTATTTTTTCCCCTGATGAACATCTCATTCCCCAGGAATAATTTTATTTTGATTATCATTTTCTTGGATGTGCTTATCTATGCCATTTTATAGGACATTTCCAGTAATGTGAGCAACTTTTAAGTAATTCACACATATATAAAAGATGTTTGATGAATTGGGCTTTTCCCTCATCTTCAGATTATGCAGAATATGTAGAATATACCATTTCCTAAATATAAACATGGGTTTCAATCTAGTTGAGCCAGTGATAGTTAGTCACCCATCATAACAATTTATTTCTGGCAGTCTCTACTAAATCTTTCACATAGGCCCTAAGTGAAGAAAGAAGTTTACCAGGCAACTGACATCTGTTTGAATCTTTCTATTCCTTCATTTTTTTTTGTTGGGTAGCCATACTTGTGCATTTTGATCTCTGCTGCTCTTTTAACAGGGCAGAACATGTAAAAAGCTTTGCTTCAGGGCATCAGTCCTGAAGTTAGAAGTCAAGATTGCAGTTTTTCTGCTCCAGAAACCCCACAATGTCATCCTTTCAATAAGTTTGCCATGAGGATGTAAAATTGTGGTTATCTTAATCTTCCCTTCTATTATCTGACTTTTAAATTAATGCACACATTAATTTAGAATTATGCATATTTATTCTATGTTTACTTTTCAATCTCTTCACATGAGATCACAGAATATATATTTAATTTATAATATATTGATTGAGGAATAATAAATGAATAATCACATCATACCATTCTATTTAAAATGTATAATTAAAAATACAGCAAACATAGAAGCAATCACAAATATATACATCAAGCATTTCATTTCAAGCACTGAATTTTCAGTTCTTACAGTAACTTTTGGGTGAAAAAGGAACAATATGTTACTGTTAAACAGTGTAGGCATCTCAGTTAGATGACAAAGCACATGCTGACCATTTCTCCACCATTTCTCAGCTTTTAGGACCAGGGAAAGGCAAGCTTTGAATCGTGGTTCTATTTTGATTTGCGGCTCTATTTTGATTTGCATCGGGAGCCAGAGAGACTTCTCTTGTGTCAGCAAAACACAAGGCCTGAAGAGCGCCCAACATGAAGGATTTCCAATTATGGCAATGTTCAGAAAGCACCACTTTCAGACAAGGTCCACAATAGGAAAGTTATTTCTCTGATTTATGTTTTTTAAGATAAAAAGTGCAAAGTAAATCCTATCTCATCAGACTGAAAGTCTCAAATACCAGAAGATAAAGAAACCATCTTCTTCCCCTTTTTTAAACCTTTCGCCAGTGCCATCTCTGCAAATGAGATCATGGAGATTTGAAAATACTGCCTAAAGTACTAGATAATATGAAATCCAGAACTTCTTTCAGTACTTCAGTACTTTTAATACCATTCTTCTGACCCGAGTCAATATAAACATTTAAAGCTTCCAAAGTATGAATGGTTTTGCGAAATGTTGATACAGAGTTCTCAGTACATGATATAAATCAGCACTTATTTGAAAATTTCTTGTTATAAACTTGATTGCAGTACCTGTACATGCAGCGATGCAGTCCCCCATGGCTGTCATAATCTGGTTGCTTATGAATGTGTCATAGGTACTGATGATTACTTACATTAAAAATAATGAATATTTTGTCTTCTGCTGAGCAATCTGAATTTTGCAAAGGACAGGAAGACTGATTAGTTTGTGCACGAAGTGAAAATAATAGATTATTCAGGGATTAATTTTTAAATGGTATTTTCTCAACAATCTGGGAATATGCACTGAAACTCATAGTATTCTAAAAGCAAAACTTTATGCCAAATGTGTGTATGCATGTATGTATACACACATACATACAAACATAGCCCTGTCTGGCAATGCTATTTTTCTCCACTTTTACATGTTGCTGATAATACTATCTCTGTAAACACTGCAAAAGGAACCATGTTTATATTCTCTTACCTTAATTTTAGCATGTTAACAGGTTTGGGAAAGAAGGAAAAAGCCTGATAACTCTGATGCTAGCATATCAATTGGTTGAAGTAAATAAGATTTTAAAGACTTCATGAATAAGGAAAAACAGACTTTGCTAAAATTGATAATTAAAGATACTACTAAGGAAATAATGTTATGCATCTTAGCTAAATTGTACAAAACTGTAATGATAGGACAAGGGGTAATGGGTTAAAACTTAAACAGGGCAAGTTCGGATTGGATATAAGGAGGAAGATCTTTACTGTAAGGGTGGTGAGGCACTGGAATGATTTGCTCAGGGAAATTGTGAATGCTCCATCCCCAGTCGTGTTTAAGGCTAGATTGGACAGAGCCTTGGGTGACGTGGTTTAATGTGAGGTGTCCCTGCCCATGGCAGGGGAGTTGGAACTGTATGATTTTAAGGTCCCTTCCAGCCCTATCTATTCTATGATTCTATGATTCTAAACTAAAGATAGTTGAGTTATCCAGACAATGAGACATGCAATGACTGCACAGGTAACTGCTCCAATGCTCCCCTGTACAATCCATTTGAAGATTTTTGTTTTGATCTTTTAGTTGTTTTCTACAATTACATCCATGCATTTTAAGGTTTTCAGTAATGTATGCCAGAAACCTTTTGGAAACATAAGGTCTAATTCTTCTTCTATGTGAAAACAATACATACAGAGAGGTGTTACTTCAAGCAGTTGGGTCCTTTATCTGTCCAGAGGATTTGAATTTTTGCACATTCTTTTTATGCATTCGCTGACAGCTTTTCTCCCTAAATAGAAATGTTTCCTTAGAAAATGTGAATATTCATTTTTCTGATACCTTTCTAATATTTACATCAGTATTGGGTGGTTTGTTGTCAAAGATACACCTTCCTCATACCTTCCTTATATAACTCTAAGCAATTAAAATTTCCTAACCACAAGGAAAATTGAGAAAAAGGGTTGGAGGGGAGAAGATAATCTGCAAGCAGCCCAAAAAATTAAATTCTCTGTAAGATATGAAATGATTAACTATTTTAATAAGAGAAAGCACAATCACATCCTTTGGAAAACTGACCTGTGCAGAGTCATGTAACAACACAGACTGTTGTGCTAAAATACAAAAATATTGGATTAATATTCCATGCTGGTCTTTTCCCTATAGATTTTGCAGACCTATGTACCAAGTCCACTGAATTAAATTCCACTCCAATATATTTGACTTTCTGTCTCTGACTTTCCACATACCCAATAAATGCTTGGCAAAGTAGCTTTTCTATCACTTCACTCTACCCATTACAGTTTAATGTTTTACAATCAAGGTTTCAGACAGAGACTCTCCTGATTTCATATGACTTCTGGTGGAAGTTTAACTCTATTCTACTTTTAGTATTCTACAGCAGAAATCGTGGCCTCATTCAGATCTGGCTGACTGCACCAAAGATAATTCTGAAGCAGTTTTTGAGGAGGAAAAAAAAAAAAAAAAAAAAGACCAGTATTAAAATGTAGATGAGCATCTTCTACTTGATTGCATTTTGAGTGATCAATGATCCATAAAAGGCAAGGCAAATGTTGATTTACTAACTGTAAAAATTCTTCCACCCATAGGTCTGTGCCTTTCCATAACAGAAAATAAGGAAATTGTGGATGGTCTTACATTGAATTTTTAACTTCAGAGTCAATCTTGGATTCTTTGCTTGTTTGCTTTTCTAGGAATTTTTTGTACACCTGGTTATTTTGCTAATGTAAGATGGAAGGGGAGACTTGATCAGATACTTTTTCTAAAGGATTTTTATATCAATTCATCTGTCAAGTGTGGAAGGCAGATGAAAAAGGAAATTGATTTTATTTTATGAAAGGCTTCTTATTGTAGGGGGAAAAAACTAGTTATGAGTCACCTGAAGTGCAGACAGTTATGTTTCACTGAGACTGAGCAGCAGTTTTTCAGGCTTTTTCACCATGTGTCTCACTAAATTGTTCCAGTAAATACTAGTTGGGTAAAATTAAGCATGCTGAATTTTGCAAAAAAATAAAGCTCACATGTCAATAACCTTTTGTGTTCTTTGACTACAAACTTTTTCATTGGTAGGCTACTAGTCTGAAACTTGACTGGCTGCAAAACAACAATTTGATTATCTGATTGGCATTTACAGACCAGACTGAAACAATTTAATATATGAGCACATTGCTGCTAACTATCCAGGCAATTGTACCAGCAGTCTCAGCAGAAGGTCTGAAGAGAAAAGAAGACTACAATAAGGGCATTTCTCCAGGTCCAGACAGGAACACACTGGTGATGCAGGCAGATGTTATCCATATCACCAATGCCCGGTCTACACCTTTTCTGTTGGATAGTTCAAAAGTAGTTTTTTTCCAGACTATGAGTATGATTGAGCATGATACTTTTCCTTCAGCGGCAGCCAGAGAGTGGAACTGCACTATCTCCAGCTGACAAAAGCACA
>JANRGW010001621.1:28979-51268 GCA_024733675.1 Psilopsiagon aymara | reverse complement strand
CATCCTGTCTTCATACGGGAGGTGCTCCAGTCCCATGATCATCCTCGTGGCCCTTCTTTGGGCTTGTTCCAACAGTTGCATGTCCTTTTTATGTTGAGGACACCGTAACTGCACACAATACTCCAAGTGAGGTCTCCATATAAGACCAAAATACATCCTAATACAGAGCTGGTTTCCTCTCAGAAGCTATTACCCTCCTTCTTTTGACAGGTTTTCATGTACTGAATGGAAAAATGCTAACCACATAGTGTCAAAACCTAAGCTTGCTCTGACCCACATTATCACCTCATTCCTGCCACTACTGCAGAAGTGCAAATCCTTCTCCTTTAGAAGAATCACACTGGAAGAGGAGAAATTTCTCCTCTTCTTTAGAAGAGTCTCCTGAACATTTAACAATATATATAATGATCAATGTTGCACTTACTAGGAAGGCAACAGAGACATAGACCCTAATGAAGACTCAAGGCAGAGCTCTGTGGTTTTGGCTACGAATTTTTCACATTCATGTTTTCTGCTTTATTCACACTGGAGATAACATCAGAGACCACCTCTCCTTTATCTTTCCCCCACCTCCTTCCCCTTAGAGATAACTCACTGTGAGGTTTTGACTGACATTCAAAAGAGCAGGAACAGAGCAAGGTCAGCTGTGACATGGCTCTTGGGGAGAATTAGTCAGAAGCTGCCTGAAGAGGCACTTTCAAGTTTGCTGATTCTCTGAGCACAATGAGATGCAGAAGTAGAGGATGGCAACGCAAGGCCAAAGGGCTTCCTAAAATCTGATGAACTTGGGAGGACAAAGAGCATATTCCTTTGCTGCATTTACGGACACCTTTCCTCTAGCAATGATAAAACATACTTTTGGAGACCTATGGGAAGGTACTGTTTTTTCTTATTGTTTCACTTCTAGCCTCTGCCCGAGAGCATGACCAAACATTAAATACAATTTATTAACAGCAATTGCCTTGGGTTGATCATCTTTCTAGATCCCACCTTTATTCACTTACTTGGACAAAATACATAAACATAGATGCCTTCACATAACTGGTGGAGCTGAACCTCTTCTCTGCTCCTGTAGCATCAAGTTAATAATAAACTGCACTCCCTCACCAGGCAAATTTACCATCTCAGAAACTCCAATTAGACACAAGAAAGCTCAAAAGAATAAAACTAGATATATATAAATTATATGCAATATGCCTAATTTCAGCCACCACTGAGGCAGGGTCTCCTTACACAGATCCCTCCCCTTCTGCTTGCAGGTTCTTCATCTCCCCTGTTTGCCAGAGACAACAAGACGAACCTGTGTTCAGCTGTTCCCTCTGTGCAGAGATTAATTCATTGACAAGGCTCCTAGGAATGTGCCAGCTCATTAATTACCATCAGAACTGTGTCAGCAAGAAGTAGGCAAGGTGACTGCAGAAAATGGTCAGACAGAACCATCTATTAGGCCATTACATGCCAAAAACCAAACCAATAACACTTGGCAGACGTTTCTTAACTATGAAATATCATAAATTGCACACTTAACTAACATAAAGCACTCACATAGATCAGTGTTGAGGGAACAGACTACAAGGAAATTGGCCCTGTAAGCTAGTCAGCCCTGTTCCAAGGATGAAATTATTAGCTTACTTCCTATGGGCACAATGGAATCCTGGGAGTATGATGGATCTCCCAGTAGTAAGATGTGGCACGGAAAAATCCCAGAAGCTTTGACATGCCTCCTCATCTATGCTTCTATCTTGCTGCTGGGAGAAAAAACATCTTCAGTAGAAGCTTCCCCTGTTGTTAACAGGTAGGGTTGCCAGAAGATTGTCTCATAACAAACTCCCTGGGATATAAGGCAGTGAGACCAGGCTCAACAGGCTAGGACTGCAAGTGCAATGCCTGCTTACGCAAGCAAGTACTTGACTCACAATCCTGTGCTGTGTACAGAGGCAGAGAGATGGCCACAGTCCATTTCAGATCTCACAGCTGGTAGCTTTGCCTGATGCTTCCCTCAGAGAGGGAGCCTGACCACCAGGAATCCTCTGATTTGCTATTAAGATTCACCATTCTTCTAGTAATGCCAACACTGAGATAATGCACCTGGGATTAGACCTAGGAAATCCATCAAGGCCCATACTTAGTCACGCTTAAGTGCTTTTATGCCACAGTTGCTATGAGGACCGGCTTCAAAAACAACCCCTTAAGAAGATGAAGAGGGCAGGGGGCCTCCTGACTGCTGTGCACCTGAAGGCAGGGCTCTTCCCCAGGCAGAGCCCATGTGTTTTCAGTAAAGGGGCATTTGAATGTCAGGCAGTGGGAAGCAAAGTCTTGTCAATGCATCAAAGGTTTTGCTTCCCTTGGCTCAAGGGGAATTAAAGGAAGAGAGGAAGGAATAAGCTGGAGAAACTTAAGGTTGTTTCAACTAGCACAGAGCTCAGAAGAGCTCTGGAGTATCTGTAAGAACAAAAAGGAAGATCCAGGTTACAACTTCTCTCTTCTCGTGCCTGTCACAGGGCTGGTGAATTTGTACCCCAAGAGGAAAGTGCTAAGAACTATGGCAGCGTCTTGCCACATTCCCAATCATCTGCCCATAACCCTTTCCAATCACTGTACTAAATCACTTCTTTTTGGCCTTTTTATTTCCCCCTCTCTCCCTTTTAACCAGTCTTCCTGAAGGCTGTAGGGCTAGGAAACATTATTTTCATCATCTGATATAAAAAGAATATGACAGGCCCATGCTACAAAAGGCCAAGTGCCAAACCATGAGGAATTCCACAAATAACTGTTCAGATGTCCAAAAAGGGAAGGTGGGATATGAATGGCTCTCAAGCCTATGGGCAAATCCACCAGCACTGCAGAGAGAAATGTGTCTATGTCCAGCTTGAGAGCTTTCTGGAGGTCTTTGGGTGAGCTGAGAACAAGGCCTGCCAGAGGACAGACAGGCAATGCCACCACCCGAGGCCTTTGTGAGAGGTCTTGCGTGAGCCATTGCATCTGGGTGACAGCATTAGCTGTGTCACAAACCTGGAGCAATTGCCTTGAAGAAATCAGCATTCGAGGATGGAAAGCACAAAATACGTGACCTGGTTTTCCCTAAGGGATACATAGTGAAGTGTGGGAAGAAATTAATAAAGGGACAATCCCCTGGCAGTGATGAGGCAGGAACAGGCTGACACGGGGCGGCTGAGGAAGGTTTGGTGCAGATCAGGGAGAAAGCAGAGAACCCTGATGTGCTGGAGGAAAGAGGAGCTGCTCTCCAGGGAGAAGAAGGAGCAGCGGGATGAGAGATAGAAGATACATGGGGAATGAGGCATGGCAGGGTGAAAGAAGGTGGAGGGGAAATCAGAATGAAGGCTAGCTATTCAGATAAAATGGATTAGATGGTGATGAAGGCATCTGGGAGGGACTCAAACACAAGATTAAGAAGCACACAGGAGAGCTGATCAGTGTTCAAGGGAAATGAGAAATCAGGGTCTCCTCGATCCTGCTGATGACTTTCAGAGGAGCAGAGTCTGAATGGTTTGAGAGGAGGATGGCCACAAAGCAGAACAGATGTGCATAAAATCTCAATGGGCTCAGAGAAAGGCAGAGGGACTGCTAGACCTCCTGAGTATCCACTGGGATCTGCACATGTCAAGCTTTGAAGCAGCACAGTTTGAGAAGCACAGGAACTCAGTGATACAGTGAGACGCAGCTGCAGCCAGAGCTGCCAGACACTGTACACATTTGTGGGTGATATTAAATGGGGTACGAACACTGTGCAGGAGCTTCGTACATTTCAGTCTCTGTTTAGCAACATGGTGCTGGGCCAGCTGGACTTAGATCAGAGCCAGCACAGCAGACAGAGAGAGCTAAATGAGAGAGACAATCCATCCCTAGGGGTATGCCACCACCCTGAGGGGGGCTCCAAGTGGCCCCAGTACAAGATTCCATCCCCAGGGGCAGCCATGTGCTGTGGCTCCTTCATGGGCCAGACAGTGTCATGACCCTGGCATGCTAATCACCACGTGGGCATTGCATCACTTGTCAGACACTGGGAAAAAAATAGTAATTGAGAGGTCTGAACTGTGCAGTGAGCAGATGAGAGAGAAACAGAAAAAGTGTTGGCTCAATTCCTTGATCTCTTTTCTGGGCTGGGAATCAACTCATATGCCAGCTTGGTCATGCTGCTGCACTCCAGCTCCTTCAAGCCTCCATCTCTGCTTGATTTCTTCTGCCATCCTTTAACAGTTGTTAACAGATTCTTGCACTGGAGCAGATCCCAGACTTGAGAGACCACCTCCAGGACCACAGCCTTCACACAGCAGTGAATGAGACTGCAGAATTCACCCACTCATCAGGGTTGTTGACTGCTTGTTGATGGACATGTTACTACATAGAACAGAGGGGAAAATGCCTTTAAATTGGGCAGTAGATAGTTTGACTGTAGGCCTGCTCACACATGCATGCACTAGCTCAGGAACCAGTGCAATGGCAAAAACAACCAGACAAAAGCAGTAGTGCAGATGGTGCTTACGTCTTCCTAAAATGCTGAAGGAATGCACATTCATCTGCAGCCTAAATTAGATTAACTTCAAGTCTTTGGTGCTATGAAGATCATGGGTTATCCTGTTTGAGCTACTTTCTCTGCTAACTACCCAGCCAGGTGTGTAAATAGTTAAATCACTTAATAAAAGAGTTTATGATTCTCAGGCTGCTGGGGAAACCTAAGGAAGAGAATAACAAAGGCAAGCAGAAGGGACAGCTGCAGACCAGTTAATAACTCTCCTTATTCTTATCGTAGCTACTCCTATTTTCTAAAGCTCCTGCAGATACAGTCACATCTGAAGGGGCCAGGCAACAGACCAGCGGGCTGCCTCCACCGCTGCTTCACAGGCAGGTCACATCCCAAGAGCAGCTGCCTCCTCCTTCCTTCCAGGTCCCTGAACACAGTGTCCCACTGCCCAAACACAAAACCAGAAACATATCTTTTCCCTTATTCCTGACAAACAAAGAAGGGAAAAGCTAGGAGGAAAAAGAGAAGAAAAAAGGAAGAAAAGATGAACAAGAAGAACCTACTTCGAGCAATGGGGGTTAATCTGACTCAAAGCCTAAATCCATGTTAGCAGTTAATCCAGTTAGTAAGGCTTTCATGGGGAGCTTTGAGAAATCCTTTAACCTCTTGCAGTAAACCAGGAGCAGCTTAACTGCTCAATGTTCATGAGAAAAGCCTGTCAATAATGCTGCTAAGCAGGTATTTAGCAGGATTTAAGAAACAAGCATGTGACAATGCTTCTTTAATGAAGCAATTGGGCTTCTCTGCATGAAGGAAGTGGTCACTATTCCTCTAGTCTTGTCTGAGATCTGCTTTTCAGGATTCAAAGCTGAGATGATCTCTGTCAACCTGAATGGTATTTCTTCCTGGGGAAAGCACAGTAAAAATCAGATTTTGCTAGTGGTTTTTATAAATCTTATGGATTCATTGTCCTAAGAGATCTTCAATGGAGCAGACTGCAGTGGCCAAAAAATTAAGTTAACTTCCTGCAGTTTTGTTTTTTTCCTTTCAGAGGAGTCAATGCTGTTCCAAGGAAAGCAATCTGACAAATAGCTTAAACATTTGAGGGTTTCTACCCCAGTCTGAGTCTACCAAATTCAACAGTAAACCAAGAGTCTTACCATCTCTCTGAAAGGCCATTACATATTCACTCCACCTACAGACACTGCCTAAATATGAGTTTGCTCTAATGCAAACCCCAGGCTATCACACACAGCTTGATGCTGCATCCTGGCTTCTGGCAAAGACAGAGGGCAAGAGTGTCTGGTGACACCGATGTACTGCAACATAAACTTCGTCCCTGCCCTGGAGAGGTGGGACCTGGGGCATCAGAGGTAGGTGACTGCCCAGGCTCACCCACCCTTGGCTTCTTCAGGTGTTCAGTCGACAAAGGGCTCATGAGGATGCACAGCTGTCCTCTGGAGTGTGCTTACTTATCTGTCTAGCACTGATCACAGAAATACTATTACAGAAGCTTTCAGGCATATTCACCCTAATTATCTGTGTGGGTCACTACAAATTCTCTCAAAGGTACATGGCCCAAAGTGGCACTACACACTTTTTTAATACAGGAAGTCCTTTTCAAGCTGCAAAGCCCTTTGGGAACCAGACCTGCTGTGCAGCAGGGCTGAGACTCCCTATGCTGCCATGGCGAGGATCTCCATCAGTCTGGAAGTGCCAGTAAACCCCAAAATTTTCTGCAGTGATATCGCTGCCGCACCATTAATTCTGGAGAGCAGGGCAGTTCTAAGCTACAGAGAAGCAAAGACAGAAGGAAAGAGAGTGGATGTGCATGTTAAAGGTGTGTGACACACACAGAGTGAATAAGACAAAAAACATGGCTTTTCTCAGCTTTCCCTTCTGGTTTACCCCAGGACATTCAGCCAGGGGCAGCATTTCAGTGCCTCTTGGATTCCAGACATAGTCCCATTTCCATTCATTTTCGTAGATAAAAGGTCATTCTGCCTTTCTCCCCTCTCTGTACCAAGGAGAACCATTACATTACCTCTGCTATTTGCTGTATTCAGCAGACAATGTGGGCTGAGAGGCCCATGCAACATTAATCAGGTTTTACCACCCCACAGCTGATGATGCTCAAAGGGAGGCAGATATTGCCATCCTGGCTGTTACCTCTAACACACAAGAGCTAGGAGTGCAAGCAAGGTCTGTCAGACAAAAAAACTTGGCAGCTCTCAGTACCTGAATTCAGTCCTAAAGCAGGCTGAGAAAACCAGTGTGTAGGAATATACAGGAGAAAATAATTCCTCTTTAAGTACCCAATCAGAATCTCAATAGTGTGCAGGTTTTGTGACACTCAACAGTATTTCCACCTCTGGTCCCTTTAGTATCAGACTTTTTCTGCTGATAAGAGCAAAAAATTTCCGTGCATGCAGACAAATATTAAACCACTTACAGAAGGATTGTCTTTATGGGAGTCCTACCTAATGAGACCACGATCCCTTGTGAATAACTCTGGTAGGCACAAGGACAGCACAGATACTAATTAACCTATAAAACTACCATTAAAAGTTATGATGTGTGTTAATTGACTGCCTAAGATATTTTTTCTTTCATAGAGTATATTTTCCTATAGTCAATTAAGTATTCTCAATCCCTGTTCTTTCCCCAGTTCTGACATTGTGTCTTTTCGGAAAAGACAGTCACAAGCCCTCTTAAGAAAAAAGAAGATAATCTTTAAAATGGCCAATGAATGATAAATGCAAGTGCAAATTCCAACTCAGCCCTTCTTGGCCAGGTATACTGAAATGAGACTTTTTAAGCATCATGCAGAGGCATCTTTTAGCTGAAAAATGTACTTCAAACAGATGCAAATACTAGCAGAGACTGCGATACTGAGCAATTCATTATCTTGTTTACTGCAAAAGAACCTGCTGCATCTAGGTTGGCTGGTATTGTGATTTACTTATGAAGAAAAAGACAAAGTTGGTAAGGGTAACATTGTTTGACTACGGTCACAGCTGTATTGCAGCATCTGGATGCAGAAGGTAAGGTTCAAACTGAAGAATTTAACCTCATAAAAGCAGATGCATTAATGACACATAAGCTAAAAATTAAAAAACAGAACCAAAGCAGCCAACCCTCAATTCTAAATAATTTTCACTGTCATACAGTATCTCTGGCACTCAGCTTCCAGAGAGAACCACCATCTGATTTTCATCCTTGTTACAATTCATTCCTTTTCCAGCATTGAGATGTCTGTGGTTTTCCAGCTCAGCTCATGTACTGAGCCAGCCAGGGCATGCTCATGGTATACCAGCAGCCCCAGCCACTGCTCCCAGACCTTGTCCTTCCAAGGAGGGCAGCAACACTGGTCAAATGGTGCCTGCATCCCTTCCAGCGCTGCTATGGCCCATGCTACTATCAAGGAAGGAATGTGCTGGGATACGCACTGTGGACAGAGCCTGTGATGCTCTCTGCTTTCCCACGCAGACCTCCGCTTGGCTGCATCCCAACGCAGTTTGTGCTCTTTAGTCAGCATTGCCATAGGGGTTACCTCCAGCCATCTGCCTGACACACCATCTGAGCAGACCTTCTGTTAACCCTGCCTCCTGAGGAGGAAGCCGAATACCGCCAGGCTCCCTGTCACTCGACTCAAAACAAAGCAATAACAAGCAAGCGAGGAGAGCCACCCCTCTTTTGTTCTGATGCAGCCTGGCAAGGTCAGCAGGATCATGTTGCTTGGAAAGAGCCAGAAAAGTGATAGGGTCCATCTAGCCAGAGAAAGCTATCCTTGCTGGGGCTTTGCAGCCAACACTACGAGGAAGGAGCAAGGATGCTGCAAGGAATCCCCACAGCAGCACCATCCTACAGAAAGGATAAATTGTGGCCATTTGAAAAGCTGCATAGTATTTCAGACAATTTCTTCTTAGCCTGGGTTGTGATAAACACCAGGATTGTCTTTCATTAGGTAGAGACATGATCTAATTTGGGGCCTTCACTCCTATCAGCCAAAAAGGAAAAGCAGATCTGCAAAGCAGGCAGGAGGCACAGCATCCAGGTCATTTCCCTCCCCACTACCAAGTAGATGTTAACCATTGCCCTGTTCTGGAGACAGGGACAGGAGAGCAAGGGAAAAGCAGCTGTAGAAAAGCACTGAGCTTAGGCAAGGCTAGAAACCAGCCTGGAGGCAAACACACACATCAGAGCCTGAGGCTAATTTCACAATTATTAACATAGATATCACAGGCAAATGATATGTGATGTTTCTGGGGTATTTGCACAACCAACCCCCATCACATTAGGCCTCTGTAAACTCAAGCTAATGAGCTCCCTAATACAGTACTAAGGTCTCCAGTTGCATTCAGGCACTGGGAGCATTTGCCTAGAGCTGTGCATAAAAACAACTATGTAGGCATCCCTTTAAAACGTGATTCAGGAGCAAACCCTCTGCTCACAGCTCACAAATGGACAGCAACCCGTCATCACAACCCGTTTCCATGCTCTTATTTTCCACCTAAAGAAAAACAGCCTGCAGAGCCTCAGACTGTGACTAACTGCTGAAATGACACTCACTGGTAAGGGGGGAGCATTTTGCAGATTACACTGGGAATATCTGCAGGAGAAGGGGTCCAGGATGAAAAAAGTTTTAAGCAAAGCTATGCAAGGGAACAGACTGAGTTAGAGCCCCTCTACAAGTTAGTGGTCATGCCACTTGCATCAAAAACGTTGGCTATTGATAGCAAAAACTGACCTTCTATCTTGCCACCATCTGATGGCTGACCAGCTCATCAGCCACACCGAATGGCAGGAAAATGATGGTGGTGGAATTAATTGAAGCCTTCTCATTTTGCTGCACAGCCTACCATGATGGCCTCAACAGTCAGTCCTTCCCCCAGGAGCTGAGAACCACAGTTCTGCTGAACCATCAGGGCAGGGGACAGTACTGCAGGTTCTCAGCCTCTGCTTAAAGTAATCAGGTCAAATGCAGATTGAATGCATGAAGCATGGGACAGACGAATTGGGAGAACATCAGGTAATGCAAAGCCACAGGAAGAGACGGATGGCACAGAGTTTCCCTGCATCAGCCTTTTGGTCCCAGTAGGTTAAGGTACATCCACCCTGACAGATGCTGTCATCCAGCTTGGAGGGATTCAAATTAAGGTCAAAAGGGATAAAGCAATGGTGAGCAAATAAATGTGCTGTTCCTGGCTCACAGTCATGCACAGATGCACGTTCCTCATCATTTATGATGATAATTAAAATGCATCATTTGTATGTGTTTACATTCATGCATGCACACAGAATTTACTTCTCTGGAAAGGAATACCACCATAGGAACTATGTTTTCACTGCTTATCTGGATTTTTAAAGCCTGGAACAGAGGAAGGAAAATGGAAGGGGAAAGGATACCTCTTTCTCTGTTTAACCTTACCAGGAGAGGAAGACAAAGCTGCTCACACCTTTTCAGTCCTGAGCAGGGATTTGGTGGCACAATAACTGTTTATGAGCTTCGTATTTGCAGATAGCAGGGCCTTGCAGTGCATGTGGCTGGAACTGGGCCCAGAAGGGGCAGGTTTGCCCCATCTCCATCACTCAGCAGATTAATTAGCCATTACTGTGTAATGTAACCACAGCCAAGATCTGCAGCAGCAAACTCTGAATCCATCCCAGAGAATAATGTCAGATGTGTCCAGCTCTTGTCCAACAACCATGATGGTCCTTATATGCCAGGGATTCCTTTCCTCCTCTTCCTGGGCAGCATGGCTTGAGGCTGTGACAGAGTCTCTTTGCATCCTGCTATGTCCTTTCCACAGAAGCTTGTGAAATGTCCAAGTCTAAAGTCTGAGTCCCAGGAAAAAGTTTATTTCCACACTAGTGCCCAGAAGCATTGTCTGGACCTGAAGGCGGATGTGCTCAATGCTCTATGAGGGACAGGACTGCAATGCCTATAGTTCACAAGACTGTTTTGGCTCTGTGAGGCCACTGGACATTAACAGGACCCTATTCCTCAGTTGTCCAGCTCAAGCACTGTCTCTATGCCTTCCACAGCAGAATGTACCTTCTCCTAAGGTAGGCAAAGATTTTTTCCCCTCATCCCCTAAAGCAGAGGAAGAGTGTCTGAGCACTCATGCTCACTTTAAGGCATAAGGTTTGTAAAAGATATTTAGGCTGACTAAATAATTTTATGAATTTTAATATTTGTATTATTTTTATTATACAATTATATTTTATTATATTCCATAAAATATATTAATTTATCATATTTTTATAGTAAAATAAATATTTATTTTAATATAACTGTATTTTATCTATTATATAATTCTTATATTTTATGCATATAGATTATATATAGAATATATTATACATATATATTATAATATAAAATAGGTTATACATATATATATATGTATGAGGAGAGGGCTTGAGAGCTTCTTTATTCCTAGCTAGAAAATGCTAAACCCAACAGTTATGGCCTCACTATTTTCATCATGCCATCTAATTTGTATTGACCCTCCAGTTGAAGCACTGCTCAAAACTGTCACAAACAGTCAACTCTCCATTAAGCGGCTCAGTGGAGTGAGGGGTAGAGACATCTGTGTGCAAGGACTCAGTGTTGTGGTGTTACTGAGCACAGGATCCCCAGACATAATTAGCCTGGACACTGCTCTGAATCCTGACTGATTCTCTTGCAGCCCTGGTCTCCAGCTCATAAACCTTTCCAGAGCATCAAGACACATGGAACAGAGATAATGCTGCAGTCTCCGGCTCACCTCTAGCACTACCTGCCTCTGCTAGTGCCACTGCACTAGATGAGGGCTGCTGCCACCTCCATCTCACACATGTCTGATGCTGTGCTGCCCACTGAGCTGGCAGCATCCCTGGGGTTGCTGCAGAGCCCATACTCATAATTCTTGCTGGACAAGCGCTGGCCGCATCCCTTAACCCCTCTACACCATCTGCTCTGCATCCTTACCTCTAGAAGCCTGTGTGAGGGACAAGTTGCAAGCTAGCACAAGTCCCACCAGATTTAGTAATTCAGTGTGTCACTGCTAATTATCTGAATTATGGATTCTCCATTAGGGGCTTGACCAAGATCACCTGTGAAATGAGAAACAGGCATCTTCTAAGAAGCTTGCAGACCATCACTGCTTTGGTCTGCTTCGGGATTCAGTCCTCAAAGTTGTCAGCAATTAGCACAGATGTATTTTAGTTCTGTTTATATATGTCTTGCAGCTGCACTGATGAGGAGCTGGGCACAAATAGCAAATGAGAGAAATCTGTTTGGGCTCTTCACTAATGCAACTGACTCTATCCAGAGTCAGACTTGTTTTTCCTTCTTCCAAAGGCTAATAGTGTCTTCAAATCTGTGAAAGCTGGGATATGGGTAAGAGGGGAAGAGGCATCAACCTGATCTTTGAACATTCATATTGCTCAGACATCGTGACTAACCCTTTCTGATGGTGGGATCAACAGAAGCTGTCCAGAAGCTCTCTCAGAGTTCAAGTACTCATTAATGCATCACACAAGGTATTTGATCAGGACTAAGACTAACAAGATGTTAAGATCTTCAGAGACCCTGCAAACCAAAAAGCATGGGGACGTTTGTCTTCTGTCTTTCTACTAGTGACTTTCTGCTAAACGTCAGACCTCAGAACTGTCCGTCAAGACCTTGGATATTATCAGTAAGTCTTTCTACCATTTGTCCCATGACAAATATCAGTGGTAAATCAGCATACTATCTCCTGGCTAGCTGCACTGACCCTGGTTTCCCAAGCTTGGATTTTCTTCCCCAGGCACACCATCGTGCCTCAGGCACTGTCACCCAGGATGTGCTCCCATTCTCTCTGGTGCGTGAAATGCTTTGACACGGTCTTTGTAAAGAAAAGCAGCCCAAGATGCAAGTCTCAAAAGAAGAGGCAAAGGGTATAGGCTAGGCTGTTACTACAACACTGACATAAAGAAGGACATATACCTCATGACACTCTGCACAGCATCAGTCTCCTTGGCTTGTTTCATTCTCCTGCTCCAGCAGCATTTCTGTGTCTGCTGGTATTTGGGAGCAGAAACTGACTCACCAGCTCCCCTCAGCTGCACCTGCCACCAGCAGTGCACTGCTGGCTCCATGGCCATGTTAGCCAAGCCATGCAAGGCCCTTTTGCATCTCCCAAACCAGCACGGATGGACAAGCTGGCTTCAGCAATAAAGATAGCTTGAAAGCATTAAAAAGTGGTGAGAGCAAAATGAAGCCCCCAGCAATGCTGCTGCCATTAGGAAAGCAGCAGTACCAGCAAACAAACAGAAGAGTGCATTGAGATTTTCACCAAGGCAGCCCTACCCAGGAAATGATGCACATACACAGTGCAGCAGGAGCCAGATGCAAAGTAATTCAGGCTGCAGCTTTAAAGCTGGGCTTTCAAGCAATGTAGTATGCTTGATCCCACGACTTAGATTCAAGGTACATAACAAAAGGGGCTATTGTAAAAGCCTTGTGGAATCAAGACTGGCTGTTACAGACAACTGCTTAAAGACATGGTTAAATGCTGCACTGAAGTAATCCTACTGCTAAATCCAGAATTTAAATGCCTCAAGGGTTTAAGGGCTGTCAGGAGCTAGAATTCATTTCTAGAAGTTTTATTTAGTTGCAGCAGTAATTTCACCTGAGGGTGACAATAAATTTGAGAAATACAGGACTAACAGTTCAACAGAATTGGCTGCGGTATTTTTTTAAAGGCACACAAACACACATACAAGCTCGATGAAAAGACATCGTGCGCTTGCAAGTTCATTTGAATGAAAATGATTAATAGGAACATAAAGAAAAAACACCACAGCACAGTGACCAAACAAATCAGCTCTGCCTCCTAAAGATCAGAACAAACCTGCCTCCTGATTTGGAAATCATCTCCCAGGGCATCATTAGATTGCTGCTGCATCCACTGCATCTTGCCCATCACAGCTGATAGCTGCTGATTCCCAACACCCCAAGCAAGTGGATGGAGCAGTAATTAAACACATCTGTAGCCAGACAGGCAGGACATGACCAGAAATAGTGATTTACACCACCGAATCTCTAATTTCAGAGGACAACATTTGCCTATGTATCACCATTATTTGTAATGAAAAAATACCTGAGATCTTTTACTCAGTACCTCAGTTCAGCTTGGAAGATGTTTTCCTTCAGGAAGAGATGGGGATTCATCATAGCATCAATGTGGAATTCCCATCACCAGAAAGGTAAGTCAATATAACAGCCCACAGGCAGCATTTTTCCCATTGCCTTGGTCCCAGGCATGAGCAGAGCAAACAGCTCTTTGTCCCCTCCCTCGGCGTGTGACAGCATGTGGGGACAACTCTGCTGAAGTTCCAGTTTCATAGCCCAGCCAGACTTCTGTTTCAGAGAGAGGAATGAGTGATCTCGGAAACCAGGCCCAAGAAAAGAACTGAACTTCCCAGCTGTGGGGTTCTCTTATGGAAAAATTCTACAGGATTTGGAATCACTGTTATCTTCCCCCCCCCCTTACTCTCCATTGTTACTGAGAAATATGTTCTATTCTGCATTTATAGTTCAGATGGAACAGATGGTGAAAGCTTTGTTTAATGAAATATGTCCATTCAATTAAGCCATGCCACCAGGGATTTGGCAATGCAAAAGGGATTCGCATCCCACTGCCATAATGGGGTCCTCCTGCCCAAACCTTCACACCTTGGTGAGGACCAGGATGCTACAGGTAGAACTCAGAAACACAGGTCAGCCCAGCTGAACCTTGCTCAGCTCCAATCCTGCTTCCCCAGTAACTGTTTCTTTCCTCAATTTTTACTTTCTTCTGGTTTTTATTTCCTCTTGGTATGATTGGCAGTTTCAGAGCTGCATGCAGAGATCTTGAACTTTCTGCTCACTCCTGCCTTAAGAGTACATATAAAAGGTAATATCTGGTCTCTCAGACAATTGCAAAAGCAAAGACTTAGAGATCCAATAGACAGCAAACTGTACCAAAGGGAAACAGATCCCATTGCCAGCTATACCATAAACCTCTCAGTAGGGAAAGGCAATCTATGCCTCAGTTTCCCCATCTGTGCTGATGAAACAGCCTTCATACTCAGTGATACCCCAATGTGTGCTTCACCAACAGTTTGAAAATTGACCACCAACCAACACAACATTCAGAGGCAAAACACGACAGTTTATCTTAGGTATTTGTCTAAAACAAAATTAGGCTCCTTTAAAGGAGGGGACATTTGGAAATACACAAATTGAAACACACATTAAAAAAAAAGTTCCTTTTTTTTTTCTCATTCCACAAATAGCACTGACCATGGGAAACAGAGCCAAAAGACACAAAAGGCTAGAATTAGATTAGCTGAATCTGAAGTAAGTACTTTTATGCAAGTAGATAGTTTATTTCTAAACCTGCTCCCAGCTTTCACTGATGCTGGAGCAGGGCCTTTTCAGGGCTGTGACATGAATAACTTCAACTAAAGAAAATTGAATGCTAGCTGGACTTGTTTTACCACTTTAAGACCAAGCTATTTCAGATTTTCATTTCTAAATAGTGAACCGATGCATTTGCCAGAATAAATTACTTTGGTGTTTGAGGGGTTTGGTTGTTTTTTTTAAGTGAGAAAAGGAAAAAAAAGCAAAACCCAGAAACTGTGGGGTGTTTGTTTTGGTTCGGGTTTTTTCTTTCCTTTTTATTTTCATTCAGATCAGGAAGAAGAGAGAATGCTCAGCTATTTCCTATGCTCAGACACAGTTTGCTATTAATCTCTACAGCACAGTAAGGAAAACAAAATACTTCTATGGGAAATACCTGTTTTCTTCAATTATAAGGGTTTTTTTTCTTATTTTGCAGGAAACTCGAGTAGTTTATTGGTCTTTTTGGTTGTGAGTAGACACCTTTGGATAGAGATTCATTCAGAGATCAGATTTATGCAGCCAGAGGAGAAACACAGCCCGCAACACCTCCCAACAGGCACCAAAGCTTCAGCTAAAGGGTGACACACATGATGACATGCAACACAAAACTCCCTGGGGAGCATGCCAGTCAATCTGTGTACGTGTGAGGGAGCACCCAGCATACTTTCTAACATCCAACAACCCTAGTGAACTCGGATCCCTCCAGTCCTCAGCTTCAGCAGTCAGTATCAGTCCTGCCACAGTGGTAAGGCAGCTCCTGCAGCTCTAACAGCACCTGACTCCTCTTAGGTTCCCCAAAACACATCCTTTAAACATTCCAATTCATCTTGCGTTATGACCCAGCTGGACTGTCTTTCTCCTCTTTTTGCCTATTACAAGGGAGAAGGGATACCTCTGTTGAATTCCTTTGGTCTATTTTATAGGCTCATCTACCTCCCAGCACTTATTGCCAGTCCTGAAACCAGCATTTCCTTGGTGGCACCGCAGGCACATTTTCTAGCATTTGTGGCTGTTCCCACACAGTCTTGAGCTGAGCTAAACAGCTTCCAAGTGCAAAGCAGCATGACTGAAACTCCTGCTAGAGTTTCATAATGAATGAGAAGTTGCCAGACAGTAGAAATTCCTAACTCCACTCAATTCTCCAAATCCACTTACCAATGCTAATCAGCCAAGACCAGAGAAGTCTTCCCATTTTGACTAAAATTACATTCTGCTTTCTTTATTTTTTGATGACAACATCAAAATTGTATAAGATCATATTTGAAACTCAGTATTTTATTAACACAATATGCTAACTCATGACTCAGACAAAATATCAGCTACAAAAACAACCAGGTTGACTCATCTTTGTTCATAGCAGAAGTTTTACAGATGCATCCTAGACCCTGCTGTGAATTGTTCAGGCCTGAGCAACCCTGGATGCAAACTCTCTTTGGGCTTTGAAGGCATTCTGATCTAGCTCCAAATCTGCTGGTTTGGAGGGCACAGCTTTTCCTCTGGTATTTTTCAGCAGCTGAATCCAATCATCTGATGGTTTTGTAATGTGCTCAACCGAGATACCACAGGTTGACTGTGTGAACATAACTGCTGCCTTTGACTATAGCAGCTGGCTAACAATAGGACTCCAGATAAGAGGATAATTTTGCAGCTCTGAAGTGAAGGCGTGCTAGATAAAATACCATAAAAAATTGAAGCCTTCTCAGAACACCATATTCTAGGACCAAAGCTCTGCATCCCCTTGCACAAAGGCTGATGAGCAGGTAGAGATGCCTCTTTGCCCAGCGTCCTGGTCTTGGCCAGAGTGAAGAAGCTGGTTCTACATTTGTATCTCCTTCATAATAATTCCAAGAGATGGTTTCTGACAGCTTGACCACCTCTCACTCTCACAAGTTGGCTGCCTTGTCATTGGCAGAGTCCTCAAGCAGATCCAGCTGCCCAGACTGAGTTGGCTCATACTTCTAAACATGGCAGGCAGCCAGAGCAGCAAAGAGATGTGCTGGCTTTTCCCTACACAGCCCCTTAACAAGAAACCCTGATGTTCCTGGGCACAGATTTCTTTCCCTGGGTACCTCACACCATCCGGTAGTCACTCTGATTATCTCTGAGACTCCCCTTAGCAAAGAAACAAGCAACCTTTTTTCTTTCTTTTTAAAAAGAAAGAAAACATCATTAAACATAAAAGAAAACATCATTAAACAGAAATTCTCTTGGAGTGGAAAGGCAACTTCAGGGTACTCTAACATGGCGAATTCCATCCTTGCTGTTTTAACAACTTGCCCTGTCAGGGCCTGTGCTTTTGCTTAAGCTATCCGAGTCAGAACACAACACACATGCACCAGCTTCCATGGGGAGTAAGCCCCACTGAAGGTGCCTATCCATTTGGCTATTAGGGATGGACAGAATGTAATATTTCAATTTCTTTTCTAGACATCCTATTTGCTTTGACCCAGCTTAGACAATCTTCAAATAATACCTTCTGCTCAAATATATATCACTTTCCCTTCTCTTAAGATGTCCAAGTTTTACAAAAGCTGTCTGTGTGATTGCTCCCTAATCCCCTTCAGACACAACAAATGGATTAGCACAAGCAGTTTAATTCAGACCTCTTTGCTAACCTTCCTCACCTTTAATAGTGTGAACAGGGAGCGACCATAGTTCAACTGTTGAAGGTTTAACAAGCCACTGCGGCAATGACCATTTCAGCCAGTTGAGATAGACCCAGACATGTAGTTCCCAAAATTCTCACCACTTTTCTATCTCTGAATTCTAGTCCAGTATGGAGTTAAGGAAAAAATAAAGCAGCAAAGACCAACTAATTGCACCCTCAAAATAGTGCTTTCAGCTTGCCACAGAGTCCACAGTATCAAAACACAATTAAGTAGTTGCACATTGACAGACTCTCCTAATTGCTGCAAGGAGCAATTCAATTATGTTTTCGACATTGAAATGAGTCATTATCAGTCTATAGGGGAAAATTGTGTTTGTGGGGTCGTGGTTTTTTATAGCATGTGCTATCTTCTTCCCAAAAGTTAGCTATTTTACTGCTGACAATATTCATTTTGGATGGATTCTTCCCTCTAGGAATTAAATTGAGACATTTCTAGTTATAGGAACAGTGTTGCATTGTGGATCAGAAAAGCCCAAAGCCATACTCTTCTATCTAGGGTTATTAAAACAGAAATTTAAGGCTCCATCTGCCTTGTGAAATTCCATTGCTTCATAATCAGATTATGAATAATCATATTTTACTCCTACTTCATTGCAACTTTAGTCTGGATAAGACCCTAAATACTATTTACATAGTACTCCAACAGATAGTTTTCTAGAAAGGAAGAAATAATTCCTGTTATGAAAGCAGCTGGGATGAAAGGTGGCAAAGATATTTTTGAGATATTCTGGATTACAGATGCTAGAAGAGTTAAAATAGACAGATTATCCTAAGAAATGAAGTAACTTACTGAATACTTAAAAGAAAGTTGAGTCAGGTTGGGTCTAGCACTTGGGTGACTGAGGATGGTTAAGGGCTACAAGAACACTTGAACCTTACTCACAGAGAGACCTTTTTAGTATTATTATTGTTCCTACAGCCATCTGAGAGCAAGATGATTGCAGAGTGGTGAAATTCTGCTGCCCTGAATAAGTCCTGTTTGGAGAGCTCTGGGTTAAACAGCACTGATGTAGATGTTCATGCCGGCACAGTAGTTCAGCAAAGATAACAGGTTGCGGTAGTCACTTGGTAATTGACCTATAGTGATTTAAAACCTTAATTTGCTTTCATGCTTCCTGATTTAAACTAGTGTGTGCACTTGGGCATAACTGCCTTAAGAAGACTAAGCAGTATTTTAGCCTGGATTCCTCAGGAAACAAGTTTTAACAGAGCATACAGGTTATTCCTCTTAATAACTTCTAAATGCATTGTCCATTTTCAGCCAAATTTGTGGCAAGGTTCATAGTCTCAATGTTCGTAATATTCTCACAGGTTTTTGTGAGGTGCCAGAGCCAAAATCTGCTCTGGCTTAGTTTGAGAGCTGGATGTTTTTGAGCACTGTGTGCAGCTGTGATTTGGTCACAACATGTCCTGTCTTCTGTGGTGGGCACATCACATGGACATGAAGCAAGAGGACAGATGGGCTACTGTGGGGTTAGGTCTGAGGTGCAAAAGGGAAAAGAGTGAAGTCTAGGCTATACTGGACCTGTTTGCTGAATACTGGTATTAAATAGCTGGTACAGCCATGAATTCATGACATTCCCTTTATATACAGCCTTTGACTCAGGAGCAAAATGCATTCCTTAGCAGAGACATGCAAGTAGAGGGGTGAAGCAGATTTCCTTGTGCTAGCCAGGTAATGCAAAAGGCACTGCAGACTGCTGAGCCTGAGTGGCACCTCCAGGCAGCCAACAAGACTCCCTGAGTGATTTGTAGGCTCTAAACAGCAAAGCTGTCACTTGAGTTGCAGTGAATCTTCCTCGTGCTGCACCTTTGCTGAGCTGATTTATTGAATGTGTCAGTAACAGCAGTGGGCTGCGGAGCGGACATAAAGTTCAAACCATGAATTTCCTGTGAGTTCACACTTCCTTCCACCTTGAACACTCTAAGGTTCATCTTCAAGTGAATTCAGGATCTGGCTGGCTTTCAGGGGCAAAGAGCTGCTGGAAACAAGCCCCGCTGCTTTATCTGCACTGGGTGAATCAGAGGATGCTCATTTTCACAGACTGCACACTTAATGGCTGGTTTAAGTTAACAGGCTTTAAAAGGCAGCTTGGTCAAGCAAGCAGGGAAGATTTGGAGTCAGAACATCCAGCCTCCTGCTGTCCATTAAATAACAATATGTATCTTTGGGCCATTGCTTCCTCACTTAGAAAAAAGGGTCAGTTCCTGTGTGGGCATTTCAGAAAATGGGTGCTGCATGTTCATTATTGTTATTCCTTGATTAAAATTCAAATGCTGATCAAAAGCTCACTAAAGCTAACTAAAAACCTACTGACTTCTGCAAAATATAACGTATCCTTCCTTACACTGGCTGACAAGGTCACAACATGGGAAAAGATTACAAGAAACACCTAGAATGCTCCAGAACGATTACACTCTCAAAACCAGGCTGTGTTATCTGCAGCCTTGAAACACTGAGAAGCCACTGTCTGTCCCAGCAGGCCACACTGCATGGTGGCATGATCCTGTCAAGACCAGGAGAACTCATCTTCTGGGTAGGGAGCCCAAGCCATGAAAGGAAGTGGTATTAGTACAAAATAAAATAAAATGTCTAGATCTTCAGAAATAGATATTTTCCCAGGAATAAAACATGACTTTGAATAAATGTTTTATTCCATTGCACATTACGAAAGGCAATGAATGTGATTTGGGGACCTGTCAGAGAGGGGAGCACAGACATAGTACATGCACTGCAGACAGTATTAATGAGGTTTTTTCAACTGAAACAGAAGGAATAGAGATCACTGTTTATTTTAATCCACTTTCCTCTTTCCTCTGGGTTGTTTTTTGGTTGTTTGGGGCTTTTGATGGGGGAGAGGGGTCCTGTTCATTGTCACCTTCCTATATGGCTGATAAAATATGGCCATAGACATGTTTATTAGAAACTCTTCAGGAACCAATCCATATGCAACTACATAGAAGGTAAGGATGAATCCACTGCTCAGCATTTCTAGCAGCTATAACATCAAGCTCAGCTTGCAGACAACTATTTGCTTTCAGAAGTAGTGGAAAGGAGTCACTAGGAAATAAATTAAGGAGAGGTCTCTAACCCAGCAGTTGCTTGAACTGGTCTTGTCAGTGGCAATACCTCTGCAGAGGAGCTTTTCATCATTCTGCGTGTATGGCTTAATAGTGGCTGTAAGGGGTATGGAAAACTGTCAGTCCTGTGTCAATCAGAGCATCTCTTGCCCGTTATTCTCAGTAGGCAACTTGTGAGAATACTGCACAGCTTGTACCAGCATGGGGGAATAAGGCCAGTGTCTGCCACATCATCTCCTTTCTGGCTGCTAGAGCCATTTTCAGGAAGGGATTTGCTCCAAGTTTTATTAATTGCTTTAATAGGCAGACACTATTCTTGTTAATAGATAAGTTTCCTTCTTCAGGAGGAAAATGCTCTGCTTGCCAGCTGAATCTTCCCTCTACAAGGCTTAGAGAGCCCCATGTGAGCACAGTCATGTGTGGTTTCACCTGGTTTACTAAAGCTACAAGGAGGCTTGTCCTGGCAGAAGAGCATTGTGGTGCTATTGAAAGAGCAGGATGACAACAGGGCATCATCTCCAGCTAATTGTTTCATCAACTTGGAGAGCAACAACTGCTTGCTAAATAAGGCACTTCTTTTCTGCTTTGCAATTGTGCTCTTCCCTCTGCCAAGAAAAGCTCTGACACTGAAGGCTTCTCAGAGCCTCTAGAAACATTGCCTTTGGTTTTAGCCCAGAAAGATAAAAAGCAAAAGCAAGAGCAAGAGCTGCAAATCAGAAGAGGCAAAACCTCTAAGGAGATTAGCCCTCCTTCCACCTATGTGAAACCCATATAACCAGTAAGTATTGTGGCTAGAAGAAATTAACGAAATTAATTAAGAATTAATGAAACTTGTTTGCTACATCTGCATCAGAAAATGTTAATGCTCAACTAAAGAAAAGACACTTGAGAGTTTCCTCAAGTAAGTTTATGTTTTAATTTGCTTTTGGAAAAGCAATCAAGTTTGCATATTTTTACAAAAATATCGAAAGTGCTTGACTCTTCCACATTAAACCCAAGAAGCTGAAGCTATTAAGCCAGTCCTAAATAAGTTTTGAGAAGAAATAAAGAGCTGTTTAGAATTAGATATTGCTCTTCTTAATGAAGTGAACTGGCCTTTTATTATTATTATCTGTTTTTTCCTGTTCCTGAGTTATTTAGGAATCAAACATGATGTGAGCACCTATTAGTTAAGTACATGCTCATGAATGCTGATTTCGCTTGTCTCAAGCTCAGCTTATTTGCAATTTAAGGCATCAAGAGCAAAACATTGCTGCACTAAAAAGCCCTCTCTTTTCACCAGCAAAGATCCTTCCTGAACACAACTCCCTTCTGTTCTGGTATGTCCATTTGTTGGCTGTCTCTAAACTTTTTGCCCCAATTTCGACTTTCTTCTCCAGAAGCAGATGACCACGGAGGGTGCCGAACTTAGCACCAGTGTTATTGGTCTGTTATCAGTGGCAAAGCTTCATTGGATTATGCAGATGGCTCCAAATCTGTACTCTTAAATTTCTGAAGCAAGTCAGTCTATAAAGTTCACTTAAGAATCAAGGTCTCCTTGCAGGACACAAGTGTGAATGAATAGGCATTTCTCACTCTTACAAAAAAGAAGGGAAGAAATCACAGGGAAAGAGGCCAGGGCTACCTGTGAACTGGCCAGCCTG
>JANRGW010001621.1:0-27272 GCA_024733675.1 Psilopsiagon aymara | reverse complement strand
CAAGCTTTTGAGAGTATTAGTAGTAGGAAAATAGAATCCTGTGGATATTCAATAGCTGCTTGCATTAACAAAAACCCGAGGCACAGGGTGATATCAATGACCACAAAGCTGAAGTAAACACACTGCAATCTAGATAGAACAGTTCTAGCTAGAACTGGGGCAAAAGCTGCAGCAGCAGAAGTGCTTTGCACTGTGCAAAAAGCTGGCTTTGGACTAAGTGATTGGAAACACTTTGAAGAAATACTGCAGATAGCAGCTGGACACCAGTGTGGGGTTGTCCAGTGTTGCGCAACATCTACACATGAAACCAGCAGGACAGCACGGGAGGCATGAGAAACCTAAGAGACCTTCCAAGGACCTCTGGGAAAAGGAAGGTCATGAAACATTTGGAGTGACTATATTATTAAAAAAAAAAAAATAGCCCTTTATGTGCTTGCACATAAATTGCAACTGCAGCTGTGCTCGAGATAGCAGTCAGCGCAAAACAAATGCCTCTTATAATGTCATCATAAAATGACAGAACGATTTGGGTTGGAAAGGACTTTAATATCACCTTGTTCCAACCTCTGCCATGGGCAGGGACACCTTCCACTAGAACAGGTTACTCCAAGCCCCATCCAACCTGGCCTTGAACACTGCCAGGGATGGGGCAGCCATGGATTCTCTGGCAACCTGTGCCAGTGCCTCACCACCCTCACAGTAAAGAATTTTTTTCTGATATTTAATCTAAATACCCCCTCTTTCACCTTAAACCCATTCCCTCTTGTCCTTGTCCATGTCCATGTAGAAAAGACCACATAAAGCTAAAGGATGCTCTTTATCATTATATCTGCACACCCCTTTAGACTTTTTTAGCTGCAGCCACTTTCTTAGAATAAGAGCTGACTGCCAGCTGAAGCTGTGCTTCCCCTCCTCCTCCTCCAAACACTTCATAGCCACAACCCTCAGCTGCACTTAGTTGCTTTGTGTGTTTACCCAACAGATCATGGCAAAAAGGGACAAGAGGAAGGAGTTTATAATAGGAAAATAATCAATACTGACATGCCATCACTGTCTACAAGGCAATCATTAGCGGCTCATGAGAGACTTCAGGGGCTTCAGTTTGCTCTGTGTGTGATTGCCTCCTGCGGAGAGCTAAGCTTCTGCAAAAGACTTCAGCAGGTATCTTTTCTTCTTCCATTCCTTCTCCAGCCCAGGGAATTTAGTGTAAGTCAGGCAGCTAAACTACACCTCTGGGTTATTATCAGCAGTATTAATTACTGTGTTCTCCCTAATAATCCTCTCTTAACACACTCAGTTGTTTTGCAGGAACAATGCTTGGCAAACAGTGGCATTTAAAAATGATAGGGCCAGAGGCTCAACTGATATAAAGCAGCACAGCAGGTTTATAGAAAGGTCAGCTTATGCTAGTGGTGGAGTTTAGCCACTGTTTTATGAGGGTATGAGCAGAGTTGAAGCTAGGCTGAGGTGCCCTGGACAAATGGCATGAATGGAGAAAAACAGTTTTGGGTTGCTTGTTCACTGGTCTACAGCATGACCTTCTGCAAAGCACTATTCCCTACCACAGCTCTAATGTGACTTCCTAACCTACATTAAAATAAACACTATCATCATCTAAAATCAGAACATTCCTTTTGTCTCCTGTTCCATCCTGCATGGGCTGCAGATAAGCTTGACAAACCCAGGGAGATCAGTATGTTTCGTCTGCCTAGCCTGTTCTTGAAATAACCAGAGCTCAGTTGATTCACACTTGGGTCACTGACACATGGAAAGTCATATTTGCAACATAATACAACTCAGTGGTGCATTTCCCTAATTCCTCATTCTTTCCAGGCTGGATCCTCCCTTCTTGGATGCAACTTCGCTCTGAGGTACACAGCACAACTCACCGGATTCAATTTATCTCAAATGTGATTGACAAGGATAACTGCTCATTGGCCTGACAGTCTGCTGGTGTAGCCATAGCAGATTTGCTGTCTTGGGGTATGACAAACCTACCTCATCAAAATGTACACTTCCCCATCATATGCATCTGTTCCTGAAAGAGCACCAGCAGTCAGATAAAGTGTATTAAAAAGAAGAAAATTCTATAGTCTGGAGTGCACTTTCTTAAACTGTGATCTTTCAGCATGATCCTTTAAATGCACGCATCTATAACCTTGGACCAGCACCTCTAGATGTGGAACATTTTCTTCCTTGTCCCTCAAAACTTGTTTCTATTTTGTTCTCACTTGATGCCTAGGAAAATCATGTCTAACTGGCTTCTGTCCTGCAGAAGACATGACATACCACACAACAGCATTTGCATAGATGGACTCTGATAATGTCACTCTGCTTTCTACCCAGAGCCACCTAAAGTTCTATTAGTCCTCTCTTGCCAGCCGTAGGATATGAAATACGTCTTGCAACTATCATCAGACTCCTGTGGCCATCTGCCTCTAGAGTTCAGAGTTTAAATGAAGCACTCAGAAAAATATAGATCCAAGCAGGCAAGATATATTTCCCAGTGTATAAGAGAGAACCAATAGAAATCTCATTTTAGCAAACTGTTCTCTAGCTCAGAGAGTGAAATCCAGTCTGGTAAAGGTCAATTCTAGCTCTATGTATATCATTTAAGTCTTAGGCCTGTAGCTGGCACAGAGGCCACACACTTTAGGAAACGTTTACCCTGATAGAAGATCCCCGTGTTTTTCAAAACCAGATAGTAGTTGCTATATTTTTAACACATTCACTACAATACAACCATAATCAGGGCAAGATGAATGACACCCTGCTTTAGGCACTCACTGAGTGGGCACCGAATAAGTTAAAACTGCCCATTTCTTGGCTAATTCCTGCTCCTGCAAGAATCCAAGAATGTCTGTAGATCCACAGCACTGGAGGATGAGGGGCAGAGATGTGCAGGTGGAGGGACAAACACACAGGAGGATGAGACAGGGCCTCAAACAACAAACTCTCTCGGCTTTCCCCTGTGTTTCCATCTACTTATTCAGTTACCATCTCCAGCATGAGCTGGTGGTATCAGAGCCAAAATCATGCTTCTTTCTGGAGGATATCAAGGGCTTTTCTTTCATTTTCATTACATGAATGAAATGTAATGTCACTCCAACAATGTCATGACCAAAGTTACCTGTCCACAAGAAAGAGTTAAGCCAAGTCCGTAAGAAAGAATCAAGGCATGATTAGGAGAGGTGTATTACAATGCTGAAGAAAATGCCTCTATATGAATTCATTAACAACAAAAATAGATCTGCCCAACAATACAGCAAAAGAAGAAACTAGAACATGTACAAAACCCCACTTTTGTAGCCAGCAAACCTCCAACCCTTTTAAAGTCCTTCCGTGGCTATGGTCACTCTCTCAGAAAATAGCACGATCTTGTTTCACCAGCAGTTTTGCATCACAAAGGTGGCCTTCTGCATGATACTGCAAAATACTCCTGGTGTAAAATGTGATACATAGATTAGGGTCTGGTTCCTACCTGCACTGGGTGATTTTACATAGTTCCACAGCCCATTTCACTCTGAGGTAATCTTTACAGTGAGCTTTGGATTAAACCCGGCAAAAATTAGAGCTCCAAAGGTCTCCTCAGTTTGGCTTTTTTCTGGAGGAGAGGGTGCAGGACAGAGTTTGTGCTGATGAATAACTTGGCATAATAGTAACAAGGTGCAGGAGATCCAAAACCCTGCTGCTGTTAATACACATGAGTCACTACCACTGTGTGTGCCAAACATACTTCCAAACAGAGCTGCAGTTTGCCCTTGGTTGTTTAGCCGAGCAAAGGCAAGTTTGCAAAACTTGGGTTTTTTTAATGATTCCAGACACTGAGATAGCAGAAATCGCTGTCTCCATCTGTTTACCTGCAAACGTCAAAGACAACTGTTGTCTGTTTGCTTTTTATTAATAGTTTACAACTAGAATTTTTCTTCCCTTTTGTTCTTGCTGATCTCACAAAAAACTATAAGAATACACCTATACATGTCTGCCAAATAGATTTCTTGGAGGAGAGCAGAAAAGTGTGAATAATGGGTTCTGAAGTGTGAATAATTAGCAGATCAAATAACCCCAAGGACTGGGAAATTTTTTCATCATCTGCAGATACTCACCATTCCTATTTTTCTAAATAAATTTTGCCTACCCTCTAGGTGCATTTTTTCTTCTAGTTCATATAATAAAAAAGTGTCTATTGTGGGGATAGGGGACGTTATTTATTTAAAGTAGTGCTTCTGACAGTGAAAAAATGATAGCTCTGGCTGCAGTTAGGAGTCATATGGGCAACTGCTGTACAAACTTCCTGACCATAGCAAATCCACCCTGACCTTTCCACTCCTGCAGAAGGCTTTTGTCCAATTTAGTTCAGTAATGCCAAGAAAAAGAAGTTTGCCAACATCAGCAGGATGGCCAGTGGGTGACAGGCACACAGTAAAAACTGTGGACCCATTTCTCCCTGGGTACAAATGGTTGCAACTCTCCTGTAGGGTTCCAAGTCATATCCCACAGTTTTTTTTTTCTAAATACTGCTTTATTTCTTATTTACTCACTCTGCTTCTCAGTATATCCACGAACAAGGAATATACAAACCTCCAACAACACAAAATCAAAGCAATTTACCGCTCACCTGACACAACAAGGCTAGAACACAGGAAAGGGTCCTTTCCTCCTTGCAGACAGCAGTTTGCTACTGGAGTTGTTCATCACAGCTGATATGTTCTCTGGAAAGTGTGTGCAGCTTTGCCCATACACTTTTTGAAATAAATAAATTGGATAAAGAACGTCTGCCGCACTGAGCTGTTCAGCTGCTGTGGAAGCAGTCGGGGGCTCATCCTTAAGAAAATGGGTAAGACTGTTCCAACCTAAGAATTCACAAGAATGAGGTTTTCATAGCAATTCTTTTATCGAAAACTAGAGGGACAAACTCTGCATTCTACTAAGATTACAAGAAAAATGATGCAACTGTTACTTATTACAAATAAACCTAATAAAGTGTTTCAAAACTTCAGCTCTACAAATCTTTTTCTCTAATGAAACACTGCCATCTTAGAGGCAAAATAAAAGGCTTCCCTTAGAGACAGCAATTTAATAGCAGGGACATTAATTAATTTCATCTTCACATCAATGCCCTGTTTTATTTAAACTCCCATCCTGCAGCCACTGGGGTGCTTGAGCATCTGCAAAGCCTGCAAGAGCCCTGGACTGCAGCCAAAGGGAGGTTTGGTGTAGGTGGCAGACGGCAGACTAATGTAAACATGACAGAGCCAGCTCTAAGCTAGCTTGCTCGGGTAGGAGTAGTAGTTTACCAAAGCAAAGTGGTGCTTACCACAGGAAAAGCAGGATAAATTCCAACCATTCATACTTAGCTCAGGGAACAAGATTACCATGGACCTTTGTGAGCAACAATGAAATTATGGCTGCTACAGATAGGCTTTAAGTACTCAGATGCTCTTAAAACCATCTGTTCTTCATCATTGTTGATGAAAATTTGCAAGAGTGATTCGCCAGGGACCCAGAATAGTGGTTCTAGGTGTGAATGATGGTAGTTTCCCTCTTTAGAAATCTCACTGGACTGCAATGGTAAACTCAATAAATGCACCCAATGTGCATAGCACAAAGTCCAATACCCAGGGCTACAGAAGCAAGGCTCGGCATGATCCAGAGTTCTTGATAAATTCCTCAGCTACAGCCTGCTGAGGCCTGAAAAATTTAATTCAATACCGAGGAAAGATGCCATGAAGCACTGTCATGAAGACGTCTCTATCAGTAGCCCTATTGAAAATCAACTTGATCTTTCATTACCACATACAATTAACCTATGCAAATATGTGCTAATGACCACCTCTGTAGTAATTCCTTTCGTTCTCTCATTAAGATACATGAAGACACAAGAAAGTACTATTCAAAAAATGCACATCTTTGCCCTTCCAGCCTGGAAGTAAAATGCAAGAAGCTAGCAGTAGAGTAATTCTACTGATAGGACAGCCATCTTACAGTTCTCTCTGTGAGCAGTTTCTGAAAGGTAAAGAGCAATTTGGTGATGCTACAACACTGAAAAACTTTTCCTGGCCATTCCAGCCACTGCTGCTGCAGTTAACCATCTTCTTGTCACTCTGATCTGTTAATCTTCACAATGGTGAAGAAAGGGTTAGGTGGTTGCCTGTCTGTGCATTGTGATATTGAAACAAGGAATGGCAAGTTCCTCCCAAGTAAACACAAGCGGATGGTACGTGAAGAAGAGGGCAGCAGCAAGAGTGCCTATGAGGCAGCACAGAGGGTTCCCAGAAATAGGAGCCATCACTCCAAACACGTTGTTAATATCCTTCAGCTTACTCTCCCACAGAGGAATATCTTAAGGTCCAGACACCCCAGGAAACAAAACGACCTGCTCTGAGTCTTCAAACAACGTGGATCTTATGCATTAGCCAAAAGGCTCAAGGCCTCTCATACATTGTCTAGAGTAGAACTGTTTCTATCTCCAAGGACTTAAGCAAGCAGACAATGCAGGAAATAAATCATCTTCCCTCTTTTTCAATTTCAACAGTTCAACTGTACCAGTGTGGCCAGACTAAGTTTTCACCTCTTTTGAATCTTGCAAGTTTGAAAACATGAGCACCAATCACTTAAGTAACACAAACCCACCCAGTCCTCTGCATCATCTCCCAAACCCCTTCCAACAATGCAGTCAAAGCCAAAGCAGCTTTATCTGACCATTCACTCCTTCCTCTTTCTGGGACTGTCCTACAGCTGCTTAGAAAGCATTACACCAAAACTTGCCCCTTCTAAAAGCAGTTACACCCTACTCAGTCCCCATATAGACAGCAGCAAGACCACGAGGACATGAATCTCCCCATCCTACTTCACAGTGGAGCAAGAAGGTACAGTGCTGTCTGCTTATCTAGTGAGACAAACTGAGCTCTTAGGGGGGAATCAGAGATTTTGATGCAATCACTCCAGGTCTGGCAGGCACATTGCAAAACCTGTGACCTGTCTGAACTTCACATGCAAGGAGATCTGCCTGATTTTCTGATTCTTGGGTTTTTTTTTCCTTCTAGCACAGGCAACTGGTAAACTGAAAAGAAGGAAGTTAAGCAATGCATTTTTTTCTGCAGAAAAGGAATGGTACTGGATCCAGCAGAGGCCTGCTGAAGCTTAATTCCTTAAAGAAATAGGATCTGTGTGATAAGGCTCTCTATGTATAGACACACACTTCTTTCTTTCTTGTCCACAATAACCTAAGCACAATAGTTAGTTCAAAGCCAGTTTTACTGAATAAAATGAGTCTCCAAAATACCACACAGTTCAAAAATGAGTAGGTTAAAGAAAGATCCTCAGAGGAAAATGAACACCTCCACCCTTTGACATTTATAGAAAGCCCAACCACTGGAAAAGCTTTCATCAGCGCTCATCATCAAGAATGAAGCCCAATCCATCTGAAAAGCCAGTGTTGTTGGTCCTATTGCTCCCTGTACTGTTAGACTTTTAACTAAGGTCATTTTTACTGTGCAGCCATTTACCAGGAACAACCCCAGTTCAGAGACAGAGGCAGAGCTCTGTATCAGAGGGGCTATGCCACGGCTTTTCTACAACTTTTACCCGTGTACTCTAAGGACACAGACCCAAGAAGGAGGGGGATCAGGGTTGAGCTGTCTTAAGCCTGCTGCTGCTTCCACTGTTTCATCTGCTACTGGCCTGGACTCTGGGAATGGGACTTGACTCTTAAGTACTATTCTGACTTGGAAAATCATGTTTCAAAATCACACGTGGGATCTGTGGAATCAGAACCGAATCTCCTCCATAACATCAAAGCATTGGATGCCAAGCATCAGGCTTCCCATTAGAAGAAATACAGCTTTGCCAGCTGAGGAGGGCTACAGTAAAGGGATTTTATTTCCTTAAGCACCAACAGACCTTGGGAAATGTCAGCCTCAGTGGGGAATAGGATGGGAAGGGAATACATAGCAGCAGGGAAATAGCTTTAAAAAAAATGGTAAAAAGCATGAAAAGTCAGGAGCTGCATTAAGAGCCTGGTTGAAAGAAACAAAAATTACCAACAACGTGTTAGAGCCCATAAGTGTAAAAACCAAAAGCTCACTGATCAGAGCAGGGCTTGACCCCTGAATTCCCATCCCATTTTGGTGGACTCCCCTGTGGAAGCCTCTGAGAAATCACTGCCGACTGTGCTAAGAGCACCACACACAGGGCATAAAGGGGCTTTAGTGCTTACTTTGCCATCTACCATCAAGTGATCCACAGATAAGCTTCTCCATGCCTATGTCTGGGGCTGCCAAATCCCAGCTCTTGTCCAAAGCCACAGTGTTATGGGGCACCCACAAGATCTGCAAATGAGCCCCACTTTTATATATTGCCAGTTGCCTTCAAGATCTCAGAACCCTCTTGAATATCATGTCAGATGTGGAGTTGCCACCCAATTGTTACTCCTCAGTAAAACAGCAATAGTAGCAACCTCTCAATTTTAGGTACTACCATTCTTGCGGTAAATGCTCACATTTCTGACAGCAGCTGAGTGCACACTCAGCAAGATAAATCCCATTCTCGGAGTTCTTTGCCATTAGCAAGTAAACTTCATTACTTTACTGCATAGAAATGCACAGTTCTGTAGAACTGAAATGCCCACACAATGCAGAACCCTGCAGAAATGCTGCAGTCTGCCATCCCTACAAACACACATCACAGACCACAGTCATGTATCCTAGCACCACGCATTGTAACTTCTTTATGTTCTATCAGTAATTCTCTCCAGCAGCTCAGCCAGTCTGACAAAGCCCAAGGCTACAGCCACTGGTTTTTACGAGCAGAATAAGCAGAGTTTATTTCCAAACCACAGACATAAACGTTTCCAGGATCCCAGCCATGTACACAGGGCACCTGAAACACCAGCAGATGTCTCCAGCTCCATTTGACCCCCTGAAAAAGGAGGCATAGAAAATGCTATCCCAGCCGGCATCAACACAGGTTAATTAAACCTAAACTGCTCAGCAGGGCCACAGCGAGCTGAGAAGCCTGATTCTGCAGGCAGCCCAGTGCACCAGCTCCGCTGTGGCATCATCATTAATGGTTCTCACACAAGCCTCAGGGCTCATTTGCTTGACAAGAGCAAAGCAGTAATTTTACTGTTGAACACTTGCAAAAATGATGCCCTGACTGTTATGAAAAGTGACAGGCAAGTTATGTGAGCAGTTAACTGAAGGTTACTTTTTAGGGCCAAACCTCTGAATGGATCAGACGTCAATTAGTTCATGCATGGAAGGTGGAAGGGAAAGAACACATAAGGAGAAAAAAGATGAAGAAAGAAAACAGAAGAGAGGAAAAGGAGCAGCAGTAAAGAGATGGATTTAATTGGTTTCCCTTTATGAGTGCTCTGAGGGGTAGAAGTGGGGGGACTTTAAGCATGGCAGCTGCCTGTGCTCCACAGAGAGCTCTGACCATGCCAGTCGGTTGGCAGCTGCTGCAGTTCAGACAATGCAGCTGGGACAATAGGAAGAAGCTGAGGTTTCAACAACAAGCAGGAGAAGCACCCTTCGATCGGTATCGCCCACAAGGTTTTGGGGCTTTTGCTTTCCTCCACATTCTTCAAGTGAAAACCTCATGAGAAAGCTTTGTTTATGGACATTTGAATACAAACAAAATCATCCACAGAGAGAAGGTACCCAGGCACCCTCCAGATCAAGCCCTTGAGACTCTAGAAAGTGCTTAAGGAAAAGCTTTCAGTTTTGACGAAGTTTCCTTAGTGAAAAGAAATAACAACTGAAGTAAAATATCCCATTTGATTTACTCTAAATTAAACAGATGGAGTTTTCATCTTAAAATTACTTCTCATTTTGAAAACTTTAGTTATACTAAGCTACAAAAGGGAAAACTCAAAATAAGGATGGAGTCTAAAAATGCAGTCAAAGTTAAGGCTGTTTAGAAGTAAAGAGGGTTGTGGGGTTTTTTTGTACTTATTCAAGAACAAAATGAAATCTTAACTTCTCTTCTGAAACACAAAAAGGTGGATGGAGCCACCTCTCTCCATGCCCCTCAGAACATCCTTTCTATTCCACTTCACCTGATGACAAATGTGAGGAAAAGCAAGAAAACTGAACTCACAACCTGCAAGCTGACTCATGACCAAGAGCTTGGTGGAACCTGCCTGGCTTGGTCACATTCCTATCACCTTCACAGTGAGGAACCAGAGAAGTCTTGTCCCTGCCCTGTGCCTGTGTGCTACCAAAGGGTTTAGCTAGCAATAATTGTTACTGCTCCAGCTGTCAGGTGGATAGACTGCTCTGCTGAGATTCTTTAAGATGATGTAGCACAAGCCCAGTCATTCAACTGAGGCTTTTGGAGACTAAGAATAATGAGACAAAGGGAATAGGGTTTCTCATTAAGAAATAAGCCTGTGGACCACAAAGGTATAACTAGAGATTTCCTTGTAGTTAACGGTTTTAGAAACAATTTAGGCCACAGTTTTAGAAATTATTTCTCTTAGAGTTAACAGTAGGAGAAAGAAAACCAGGCTGTTTACTTCTTTGTCTCTCTCCAAGAGGAGCTGCCAACAGTGCAGGACAGTTGTCTCAGCTAAGCTTATGCAGGTGGGGTAGCAGACACTCACCATTGTCTTGTGGGTACCCCCAAGGACACCAGCTCCAAACCCCAGCTCCTGCAGCCCCACACCAGGCAACAGCCCCACACTATGACCCACCTGACTTCATTCACATGGAGGGGCACCAAGACAGCTCACTGGCAGCCAGGTTAAAGCATACTGTTATTTGTTTCCAGGTAAGCTCAATTCTTGACCTGTCAACCTTGACAGGATCATAAACACTCACTGTCAGGACTGAGGCTTAGTGAGTTTGGGGTGAGAATATTGCAGTTGTGAGCTTATTTGTCCAAATTCCCCTTTTCACCCCACTGCCCATCTTTTCTGACCTTTATCTTCCCAAGAAAGATCAGCATTTTATCCTACTGGCTTGCTCCTGGAGCACATCCTGGCTTGGCTGATGTATGCAGACTTGATGCAAGCAAGGACTAAGCCTTACAGAGAGAGCCCGTTGGTTTTCTGATCACATCCCTGACTGGCTGTCAGGCTCCAAAGGCAACAGGATTTATTGCACTGAAACGCAGCAGCAGCTGCCTGTGAGGAGCCTATGGAGCTTCATGCACAGGAATAAAAATTTCAGGGCCGCTTGGAGATATAAAATATTTCTTAATTACTTTCTGTTCCAGCACAGCTTGAGGATTTTGCTGCTTGGGGCTTGTTTGGCAGTTTTGGCTTTTTCTATTTTTTAAGTGTAACTGGTAGGAAAGCAGCATTAATGCCAGCTTCCTTGCTGTGGGTCAAAAAGGACTAGCAATGGATTTGCATGTGGACTGGCTGCTCATAGAGGATGCTGGCACAGAGAGGGTGCCAGCCTCTGTCAGCATGGGATCATTTACCTCATGCTGAAACACATTAAAATCTCCTCCCTTGAGACATTTCTCCATAATGGCTTTGTGGAGAGGTGCATCACTGTAATGCTGATAAGACACCTAGACAGGCAGCTTCGATTGATTACCTTCTAGCCCTGCCAGATCATGCATTTCACTAATGTTCCCCCCTCTCAGTAACATTTGTTCTTTGGACTGTGATTTTTAAGGCACAGTTTTCTAAATCACCCTTAAAACTTAAGCCTTGCTCCTCTCCTCTTCCTCTAGCTTAATCTCAGACCCTCAAAAATATGTGATGTTTTCACTGCCAAGGCCAACACCTATGACAAGAAATGTCTGTTGGGTGCTAAAGTAGTTTCTGGGCTGCTGCTGCTCACTGGGTCCTAGGAGAGAAAAGGGGAAGTCTCCAAGGCAAATGAGAAAGCCCAGAAACAACCTCATTCCTTCCAACATTCATTCTCAGATGTTGCCTAAACGCACACAGCCCCTGCAGTCAGGTCTGCTATAGCAAAAGAAAACTGTCAGGCACAGGGAGCTGCACCTTCTTCGTAGCTCTTCCCTCTCAAAACCAGCATGGAAAGCTCCTGTTTTGCACTGGCCATCAATCAGTAAAAATCCCCACAGCTGAACTTCAGTGAATGGACGTTTTGCAGTCATGTTTTTGGGATAGATGGATGTAGGTACCAGGCTACACGGGGTATAATGAATGATGTCTGTCTCCTCGTTGTCCCAAGATCAAGGCCAGCTAGTATGTATCCCTAGACAGGCAAGAGGTGTCTGCATGTCCCCATACTGAAGCCATGGACACTCGCACATCCCTTTTTGCTTCCCTCACCCTGCTGTAGGGCTCTCTGTACCACTGGCATAGAGCCTCTTCTGCTTCCCCAGAGGCAAAGGTAGTACCCCCCCAGTGCATCCCCTCCCAGCAATTCTGCTGGACCATGCCTTGCACCAGGCAAATGCAAGACCTAGCTACAAGACTCCAAATACCTTCATTCTGTGCCACTGAAGGAAAATGACTTTTCACCACTTTTACACTTCCTTTTTTCTCCTACTTTACATGTGAGAGCAAGGCAGCACCAGCAGTTCAAAAGTCTTCCCGCCCATGTCACAGTGTGTACATCAGTTTTCAACTGAGGGAAATTGGTTCTGTGTAATTATAAAGCATAAAACCCTGGACAAGACCTTAGAGCAGTCAGCCTCCAAAACAAAGAAGTGGCACAAGCAGGATTTGCTTCCCCGTTACCAACATACTCAGATCTTTGTTCCTAAAAGTGACGCATTTCTTTCCACTATACCAGGCAGGGGTGGGCAGCTGGACAGAAAAGAGAATGACAATTTTGCTGGGACAGCCCAATGACCATGGTAAGTCATGGTTTTTAATCTTGTCTAGGTTAAACACAGGCAGTTGTGTCTTGTTATATTACATTATATAACATGATTTGCTGATATAGTTTGATAGGTTGAATCCAAGAACATGGTGACTCATGTAGGAAATTGGAAGCCTCCTTGTCTCCAGCATAGTGTTTCCAGAAGCTAGAGTGAATCAAATTGATTGTATTTATTTAGTTATTGTCACTGTTTAGTAAATAGCTATTTATTAAGTTATTTTTAAAGTCTGTAAAGAAAATCTCCCCAAATTTGAGAGGGAGAGGGATGCTACAGGCTTGGGTTTAACAGATTCCTTAAAATTAAATATTTTTTGGAAATATCCCAAAAATGGAACAAGAGGAGAAGGGGATGAATGTCACCAAAGGTGGGTCTTGGTACACCCGGTTTGCAGTCCCTGGGTCCAGTACTGACTTCAGAGAAAGGTGGCTTTTGTCTACAAAGCAGCCTGGCTGCCAAGGAGTTCCTTGCTTTGGGAGCTGAATGCATTTGACAAAAAGCCTGAGCTTTTCTGAAATCCTCCCCTCTAACATCTGGCCACCTCGGTTTGCCCAGACAAAGTTCCACTTTACAGCAGCGCTGTAAATCTTAATTAAGATCAGTAAACTATAGATGAAAAGGATTATATGAGTACACAAGTATCAGTATCAGGTATAGCCCCTGAGAAGCACAAGATTTCATACTGTACCATGCACAGTGGCATTGAGAAATGTAGGAATGTCACAGCATTATTGATTTGGGAGCTAGTAAAAAGCTTCAGGATCCCTGGCAATAAAAGCAGGATAATGAGAAGTAGTCAGAATAGCTCTATTTCTGCAAAAAGTATTTGCATTCTCTGGGACTAGAGCAAAAGCTCTATTTATCAAAAGAGAGGTGAGCACTGGTTTAAATGCAAAGGATTAGCCAAGTTCATTCTGCAAAAGACGTGGTGGCTATGGCTTATCTCTTTGGCATTGGCTGCAAGAGATCTGTGAAAAAAGCCACTCACCCAAAAGTGAATACTACAAAACAAAACCAAAAAGCTATCAGAAGAGTGTATAACAGCTAAAATACCAAAACCTTGGTCTAGTTATACTCAGCATGTGCAGGAGTACAACTTCACTACCAGCTGTAGGAAAAGCAGGATGTTAAACTGCCCTAAAGAGTAGTTGCTACTTAATGAAAAAGAAGATAAAGTATTACTTTAAGGAAGCCTGAAGTGTTGGAGATTTCTCTGGAGAGGACTATATAATGTAATTAAGGTCAAGTGCAGTGATGAAAAGAGCTTCCTCAATGATGTATGTCATCTGATGCTGCCTGTCCCGCATCCCCCACTCTGGTCCCTGTATAAATGAGGGCTCAGATCTAACATTTTATGGCTCACCATAAGCAGGGTATTTCCAAAAGCAAGAAGGACAGTCAGTAGATACCATTCACTCCCCTACTGAGAGAAACAGTAATGGTGCTGTTGTGCTTTAACAGAGGCCATGTGAAGCAAATGTCTGTTTTGCTACTGCAGGTCATTAGCAGAGGTACAACTATTAATTTTGTTGCTTCCTACTGCTGCCACTACAGTACAGCTCTCCCTCATAGAGCAGAAATCCTGCTGAAACAGTCCTTGCAGCTCATGACATTTTGGAAGGAAGTCATTCTCACCATGCACTGGGAAATCTATGAAGCCTTACTTTCCACCTTTGCATATGGGGACACATAGCCTTGCCTGAGGTCCCACATGCTTGGCCCCAGTGAAACTGTTCAGTGCTCAGCCTCTGATGGAGATGGGACAGTTTCTTCTGACATTTCAAAGCTTGGAAACCCTATTTCGAACTAGTTGGGCTTTTTTTGTTGCTGTTAAATGAGTTGTTCTCTCTTCATTTATCTCTTTTCTGGATGAATCTGCTGTCATGGCTGCCACACACGTTCCACATGGCAGGAAATAAAGAATAAAATTTCCTTTGGTAGTGCTGTGCAGACAGAGAACTTCTGTATTGTGAGGAAAAAGAACCGCAGAAAGCAAATTCCTCCAATGTTGCTTGCCTTGGAAAAGCTTGCAAATTCTGCTGGCAGGAAGTTTATAGTTCTCTGCAGAGATCCCAGCTGGGTGATTTTTTCCTGTCTCTCAGACACAAATACCATGTAAATTCTCTTAAATTACTTGTTAACTAAGAAAGATATGCTTGGCAAATACCCTATCACTACATAACACAGTAATTATACATTCTGTATCCAGGTACTAATTATATTGCCTCTTGATTACTCAGTGATTACCCTTTGAAGCAATTGCCACCACACCTATGTACTCTGGGTAATAAAGAAGCAATAATCCTGTATCTCTTCTAGGGGAAACTGTCTTCCCTATAAACACCTTCACCCAACGTTTAGTATCAAAACCCGATCTAGAGACCTCCGAGGGAATAGGGCTGTGAGAAAGGGAACATGCGTACTGGTGGGCTGCAGATCTTCCTCAGTTGATCAACACTTAAAGACCTCTGAAAGCAAGGCACTCATTTAGTGTCAAAGGGAGCCAAAAGTCATCAGGGCAAAAAGCATAATGAGGAGTCAGGAGGCTTTGAAGACTAATAGGAAGCGATACGGTGGCTCCAGAGAAGCCACAGAGCAAGACAGCCCAGTAAGTGTTCAGCATGTGGTAGTGTTAAGAGTGACAAACTAGCAAGGTCCCAGGTTGCAGCTCTACTACAGCAGCAGCCAACCCCATGGCTGCAGCTTTACTGCTCCAAAACCAGAAGAGTTTAAGCCACATGGCTAAGCCTGACATGCTTCCCAGGGTGTCTGGTAGCATCAACTCACATGATATGTGCCCATGCTATCATACAACCACAGTCTAAACGGATCCCTTAACGCAGGAACACGAGGTTCAAAAGGCTCACACTTGCAAAGGCACTGCTTATAGTCATCATCCTCCCAGGATTCAAGTAACCAAATCATGTTGTTAGTACATTCTCAGCAAGTAACTTATTCAAACATGGTGTTTGGCCAGCACTGCTGAATAAATCAGAGGGGGAAATGGAGGAAAGGATTTTTTAAAACAAAAACTGCTGGCACCTACTGCTCTTGCTTGCTTTGCCGATCACCTCCTGAACCTCATTTCTAATCATATACATTACTTCAATTCTTCCCACATCCCAGAAAGCTGACCCTTTTAATTGGCAGCAAGTGCTAGAGATCCACTTCTGCAATCCTTTCAGACCAGTTCTGAAAGCTCAGAAGCAACCTGTGCAGCATTTTAGGAGCTCAGAGTTCTGGCACTGTCCCTTAACAATGCTTAAGCGGATGCTAACAGGTTAACATGTTAAATATTGCCTCTTTCTTGCCTGAACTAAATGAGAAATATTTCAATTACACTATTCCCAAGGAAGAACCCTACCCACTGCAGTTATTACAAGCCAGGCTGCAATCATCACTTCTCTTCCTGCCCTAAGCTGAGATCACAGCTCTTCAGAGTGTTTGTTTTGTGACTGCACTGTGCCTGACCCAGGACAGGGGATCCCCTTGGAGATCATGATGCAAATACAAAGTCTTCAGGCTTCTTCCCATCCTATGCTACAGCAGAGCTCCTCCCAGCCCATGGGACAACCTGAGCTCTTGTTTTTCCCTAATTAAGCCCAGGTCTTACTTACAGTTTGTTGAAATGGATTGGAATTTTCCACCTATTTCAGAGCATACAGGTTCCAGTCCCTAGAGTAATTTCCAGATAAATACTCAGGGAAATCATCAGGAGAGTTTATCAATAAAACTTATGATGAGTTTATTTCATACTGTGTATAGGGAGAGGGAATGAAGAGAGAAACTGCTTACTGTCTGAAAAACATGCAAGTAAGCCCCCATTAAAAATACCTTTCCCTCAAGAGCTTAATAATTATCAATGAAAACTGACCAAGTGTGTGCTCCTGTGGAGCAAAACTATTTGACACACTGTAGAAAAGAAAACAACCTCTTACTGGGCTTGTAGTTCTGCACCTGATCACAACTTTGGTCACCTAGCATCACCATGTCTGTAGGATGAGGCTCCAGGTAGAAACGTGGAAGTCAATACTCTGCATGGATGCTGATGCTATGAGATCACTGTGAAGCTAAATAATCTAGTCTCTATAGAAGCTGCGAAGGTAGATAATCAGATCAGTTCAGACCTCCCTGACTTTCTTTCCTCAAATGGCAGCATCTTGTTTATATGCCCTCTCCATATGTATCTGCTTCCGTGGTTTAAGTGAGAACATTCCTACTAAACAAAGAAAGTTGCCAGAAGCTAGTTATAACCCACACCTAGGATTTACAGAGGAAGTTCCCCATTATGGACTTCAAAAGGAAACAATTTTCATGCAGGATTTTTTCAGGTTGGGATTCCCCTTAAGATTAAATAGTAAAGCTGAATAAACCTATCAGTGGAGATACAGAGTGATACTATCTCAGAAGGTCTTAATTAAGAATGTTCTCCTCCTGCTTTGTTTGCCATATCAAATGTAGTAAAAATTCTGACCTTCTTCTCTGGCAAGAACTGGAGAGACTTGGCTGGCTGAATGTGAACAGTAGCTTCTTCCTGCCCCTAACTATGCTGTGAGGAATGATGAATGCTGACATCTCCTTCTGCACTTGGGATGACCTCAGCCAACACTCATCCTGCTGGGAAGCTCGTCACTTGCAGCAATGATCAGAGTTGAACACAGACCATGTTTTAACCTACTGTGATGTTCTCACTGAGGTCTTCCCATTCTTAAGTCATAATGATCCAGAAAAACAAGAATCCAAAACTTGTCTGTAGGGAAGAAAATCTTCTCTTCATGTACTCAACAACAAGAATGTGACACTGCTTAAGGTTCTTGCTACCAGACTGGTAAAATTCCTGTCTGGGTTTTGTCAAGCTGAAAGCCTCTGGTCAGCTCCTCTTTAGCATGCAAACATGAACTGGAAGAATCCAGCCTGTAACCTCTGCAAAATGGACAGCGAGAGGCTCTGTGCCTGGAACTTGCAGTTTCACCCTTTGTGTCAAATGCATTTGGCCCTATTAACATTTTATCTGCGTGCCAAAGCAAGAGCAGGAGACTTGGCAATCAGTCAAGAGTAATCTTTCCTGGCACACAGTACCCTGCTGCAACAGCTCCGATGAACTTAGGGACGGTTGACTGGCAGGAGGTAAGAGGTGGAGGATGATGATAGGGAAGATGAGATGGGGAAGAGGGAGCAGAAGGCCCAGAACTGGGAGCATGAGATTAAAAGATGCACACATGCATGAGCACACATCTGGTCTGTTCAGCACCAGTGGAAACTGAAGTTGCTTCCTTCAGTCACTGGTTTAGTAAATGGCTGCTCCCTTTAGGTCACTGATCCCTAAAAATAGAAGGTATCAGAACTTATCTGAGAAGTCTGATCGTTGGCCAGTGTTCACACAGCACTGTGAGAGATGAAAAAGCTTCACCCAGCAAAATGTCCCTCATCCACAAGAACCTCCAAGCACCTCAGCTCAGGAGAAATGGGAGACAGCAAGCGGAGATGAGATGGTGCGGATGACATGGATCAGTACTGATGACGTGCTTTACCTTGGACAAACTCCGTAACAAAAAGGAGGGATCGCTTGCACTTCATTGTGAGATCTGACATGGCCTGATCAAAGGAATCTGATGGAAAAGAAATGCCTCATCTTACTTACTTTCAACTGAATGTCTATAAAACATATTCACAGGAAATGATTTTGTACACCAGAACAACAGACAACCAGAACAACAGAAGGTGCAAGTGATCAAATTTGAGAAGCCCTGTTTAATTATCAGGAGTGAAAAAAGGTTCCTCCCATCAGTTGAGGATTAGGGATTCAATCCCTCCATGGACAAGAAGAATAGGTTAAACATAACATGCATGGTGACATGTAGGCTTCTGTAGGACCCATCTTCAGAGAGTTGATTCAAGGTCTCTTACATGCCCAAATGTGAAATTAAAATATAAAATATATTATGAATGGTCTCTTGATATAGCCAAATACCCTGGCACTGGATTGGGTGTGATTAGTTAGCATAATTTCCATTCATATTAATTGCAACACCTACAGTTTCAAAAAATAGCTCTACAATTGCGTTGCTTAAGTAGTGTACAGTATTACAAGCTCAAGCAAAAGGGAGAGATGAAGGAAGCTAGTGATTAAAAGCCATGCTTTAATGAGATAGCAGTCCAGATTTTATGGAATTCATCAGGGACAGTGGTGAAGAATACCCACATTAGAGCAGAAAAAACAGACTACAAAGCTAAAATGAGGTGAGCCATCAGTGTCAGGCACACAGACTCTCAGCCAGGACAGCTGGGTTACAACAACGTTGTGATGACAGTAGGGTCAATACCTGCCACCAGCCAGTGACTCCCTGAACTCGTTAGTGTAATAAGCATCACACCGGGAAACTGCGGTAGAGGCCAAAATGTAGAAAGAGAAGAGGAAAAGAAAAACAGCTTAGAAAAGCATCCTGATGAGGAGAATGAAAGGAGTCTGTATAGCAAGAATAGTTAGAAATCAAAGCACACAAGGACCACTGTAGCATTTTCCTACTGGAAGTAAGCTTTCATCTTGTCTGGTTTCCTAAGAAAATTACAATTACAGTCATGCTCTGTGTGCTGTGTCTTCTCTACCTCTATCAACCCAACACAGTGGCATAGTCTCAAATATGAGGGCATCCCATGGTGTTTGCAAAAACAGAAAGACAGGGATGTTCTGGGAGCAGCTGAACTGCACTGGGGTTACTAAGAATGCAGTCCTCAGATATTCCCTACTAGTCTTCAGAGAAGCCAAACAGTTTGACTCCTGTCTTTGCTTGTGGAACAATAACTTTTCTTTACTGTGATTTCTGAGAAGCTATGCTACATCCCTGTGGCCTCATGCAGGGTATGAGAGACTTTGCTAATCTGCACCTTGGGAATTCTCAACAATATGGGGAGTCAATGCATGCTGCTGTTAGAGGACTTACTAAGCCACGGAAGTGTCACCATATGAAGCTGAAGAAATTACCAGGTTCTCCCAGATGAGCTTTTCCTGGTGAATTATAATGTTCCAGCATAAGGGCAACAGAAAGTGTCTGTCTTTAATTTCTTTTTCTCACGGATTTATTAACAGCATGGAAACATAAACATGGCACAACGTTATGGTGAATTCCCAAATCCCATTTCTTCTTATAAATCAGGGAAATTACTTTTTGTTTTTCTAATCCAAGGAGGTATCAGAATCAGTTCCAGCATGTGAATGTGTGGCATGGAGATTCCAATAGCTCCAAAGGAAAGCAAGTATGCTTAACACATAAATTACTTTTGATAGCTTGCAAGGTATCACACAGATTCCACCAAACCGAACCCTCCTCTTAACACAGCTAATTCAATCCAAACACTGCAAACTAAGCTCCTGAGGAAATGCAGTTCCTTACCCCATTCCCAAAACCACTGTTTGTACAATGAATATATTTATTCTCCTGGTGAAACAGAGGAGCATCCCCCTTGCCTGTTGTGCTTATCTCATGTCTTTCAGCACAACCAGCTTCTTAGCTGTGTACTTCAGCATGTAGGTCCCACATCAGCTGTGCTTAGATACGAAACTTCTTTGAAAACATGCTTAAGCCTAGCTTACAATAGTCCCTCCTCAGCATGCCTTTTGGCTGCTTCTCCAGCCAGCATTTCTCTATTATTTGTCCTTGTCTCTTCCTCAGGATGCAACTCTGCCCTATTCAGTGATTTTCCTGTCTAGGCTGACTTAGGGAGAAGATCTGGAATAGCAGCAAAAGGCAAAAAGTTCCTCAAAGGAGGAAGATGGCAAGGAACCAAATTCAGAATTCAGTTGGTCTGAAGCTTTTTTTTCCATACCCTACTCATGTGCAATGAATCTGCACCTTCCCATTGCAACTGCAGGCTCACAAAGATCCAGTTCAGTGTTTCCTTTTTATTCACACTGATGATAATACAACTAATCGTAGTCTTCCTGCCCACTGAAAATTGAATGAAGAAGGTAATCTGCATACTGACTGAACATGCTGCCAGGGAGAATAATTAATGAAAATCAAAGGCCCAGATCCCAGATGACTGCATGCAAAAGAAATAGTTTGCATGAGTATTCACACTTTCAATCGCCACTGGAAGTCTGCCGTTGATGGCATTTTTCTGGTGAAAATGATACAAGCATTTGATCTTCTTCAGAAGAAAACGTGCGATGTTAAAGAGCACACAAAATTGTACCCCTGCTCAAAGTGCCCAGGCAGCGAGGCCAGGAAAACCCCAGCATTGGATGCATGAATCCCACATGCAGCATCCCTTGATATCAGCCTGACTGATGTGATGACTTTCTGAAAGAGATAATTATGTAGATTGGGATTATTTATTTACACAGCCCTGTTACTTCTGGAATGAAACCGGATCCCCCAATCTGCTCAAATTCCCTTCATAGCTGATGTACAAGTTCCCTGTCAGAACAAATAGAACATGCCCCTGTCACACTGGCTCGCTCTGGAAGTGAAAGGACATTATTTAAGCATGAATCACTTGAATCAAGGCAGTGTTTCTCTCAGAATCCTCCCCAGCTCCAAGCCAGCATGCACATAGAGCCACAGCAGTTCTAAGGGGAGATCTGGAAGTACAGTTGATTTCAGTCAGACACACGGACATGCTACAGAGAGATCACACCAGCCCATGATGATCTGACAGAATCCAGGTGCTTACCTTGGTCTGTCAAGAGAAAAAGCAGAGTAAAGCAACACCACAGCTCAGATACAGGTTTCACAGTAAAATAGCATGAATGATGTTTGTATCCCACTGTCATCTCCTCAAAACAACACAACAAAATGCTGGTGCTGTTTTTCCCGTATAGACTGATTTCTGAAGTGTTTCTTTGCTAGTCTTTGTCAAGAGGGCACCTGGATAACCTTTCCAAAAGTCCTCTGGCCCATCTTCCTCACCTAATGATCTGTGCCCTGCTATGGGATGGTTCAGAAGTGAACAGGACACTCCTCACCTTGCAAGCCTATAGCATTTCCCGTTAGTATAATTGCACTAGAGCTACCGATTCTCCTTACTTCTGAAGAGTGAGGGCAAAAGCAGGGAGGGAAGAGGAGGTGAAGTTCCTGATACAACAAAATGCAATGCTTTTCTAGAGCATCTTGAGTGTGAAAAGTTCTACATTGTTGAGTCATCTTTACACCCTTTTGTGCCTCTACTTACCATCCTGAGCATGCTGGGCAGAGCAGCCATCAGGCTGTTGTGATTTGTGCTGCTGAAAACTGGCTTTTTTGTGATTTTAGTATTCAGATTTGTTGCATTTCAAACTGGCCTGGACATTCCCTTCCGGCTTTCTGCTCATTTATGCAAGACTACATCTATTTAACTCTTTAGATCAGCTGTGCCTCCTCCTGGCATCTCTGGAGCAGTGCCAAGGGGACAGAGCTGAAGCTACAGTCTGAACTTACATATTAAATACAAGTCACATGAGTCAGTAAACCATTTGTCTCTACAGGGGGCCCCTGTACCTGCCAGAGAGCAGCAGTTAAATGAGCAAGTGCCCAGAGGTCTACAGAGGAAAGTGAATATATTTGGAGGTGTTTGAGCACCTTCTTCACAAAATATCTGACAGTTCTATTCCTCCTTAACTTCAGTTACCTTCAATCAGCCCTACAATCCAGTGAAGCAAAAGGGTGAAAAGCAGGACCAGAGCAAGAGGGAAGCACAAGATTCTCAACAAGGAGGAAGTGTTGATCTCACACAGAACCTGCCTGCATTCTGGAGGGCAACTTCACCTTGGGAGCTGGGCTCCCGCATTCACTGACTGACATTCCCTCCTGCATCCCCTCCAGTGTTTGCTGCCCATGGGCACACTTGCAGCCTGTTACTAATTTGGGCTTGCCTTTCCAGTTCAATTCATTCATTTGCTGTGTTGGGAGATTAAAAAACAGAAGAAAAACAAACCTAGAATGGAACAATTTTTTTTACTTGGTGCTGGACAGAGCTCAGGCAGGAGTGGGACACAGAATGTGTATCTTTCTGGAACTAAAAGAATTGCCAATACTCTTCCCATGTACAAACATGGGTGGGGAGAAGAGGACCGTACTTTCTGATAGCTAAGAGCATTCCTTTGGCTTTAAGCTGAGAATCAGGGCTATAATTAGGGTCACCAAAAAGGCCAGTATTGGTAGCCGTCTGTGGAGCACATGCTTCTATCCAGCTAAGAAAGCAGCACCTACCTGGTGCTTTTCCAGTCATACTCCTTTCCCCCCTAAGGGCCTATTGTCTCTTCCATCAAATTCTCCTCACAACAAATTTCAAGCAGTCTGTTGTGACAAGATCAGTTTGAGTGCTCATGCGATGTTCCAGGTCAGGGTTAACCTGCCTCCTCTAACTCTGGCTCAGATGCAGGAGAACCTGCTCTTCTTTTGCCCACCCTCCCTGGGCAAATAAACATTTCATCTAACCATGGAAGTGACAATACAAACTCTCCTTCCCTGAAAGCAGATAGGGCAAAACAAGACAACTGGTACAAAACCTGTTCCTAAAACTAGCTTCCCCAAAGATGAAAGTGTATAATTTCTGATCTTTCCTGGCAAACTCAGGAAATTATTTTCAGTGTTTGTGTGTGTGTGTGTGTATATATATATTGATAATATATATATATTCGTATTAGTACATATATATATATTTGTAATAGAACATCTAACCTGAGAGTCAACTGGTCACTCCCTCTGTCTCTCTCCCTGAGATGGCACAAAGTCATCTTGGCAGAACAGAGGATGTTGCAAGCAAAGAACGATTTGTATTAGCACTGCAGAGATTAGCTGTCATGACCAAAATGCCAGGGGGAACCGCAAGCTGCAACCAAAGCATTTCAGCCAAGCCATGAGTTGAAGACCAGCCCTGCAGTAACAAGGGAGTGCTGCAGACCTCCAAGTGATCAAGCAGCGTGGGAAAAACCCTCTGCAGCATTTCCCAGATATCTAGTTGTCTCTGACTAGCACTATCAGCCTCTAAGCACCTTGAGCCAAACAACACTTGTCTTGCTCCTGCTCTGCTTTGCTCTGTCCCACCCGGATGACGCAAAACGCGCCAGTCAAGAGTGAAGAAGCACTATGGTTGCCTAGGCAATGCCTTCGCCACGAACAATAAATAAACTAAAAGACAACAGTTTAGGTTTGCAGCATCCAGGGGTCTGTATTGCACTCGCCACTGCAATACCTCCCTGTGAAAAAGACTGCTCCTCCCTCAACACATGTACATGTAAAGACACACTCACATACAAATGCTGGTACATTCCTGCTTCCACTGCGGGAAACTGCCTCCTCCAGCTCACTCACCATGTAAAAGAGCAAAAGAGGGAGAAGAAAACACATCCAAAACCACATTCAACTGAGCTCACTCATTCCTGCATCTTCACAAATGACTGACAAGTCGTGGGAAGAATCCAAGACCCTAAGGCGAGGAGTTCAATCCTCCAATATTGTGAACCACTGCAGTGAAATCTCTTATTGAAACATAATGGGAAAGAGTCTCATCTACAAAAACCAAAACAAAGCAAGCCACCAGCCCACCACACTGTTCAAAGCAGGTTTATAGCAAAGGAAGACACTGCAGACCAGCACTTGCTGCGGGCAGACAGCCACCGCCTGGCCAAGCGTGATGGCGTTGCTCGTTTTTCACTCTGACACCACTGCAGGCTCCACAAGGATCTTTGACTTGCAAGGTGATCAGAATATTGAGTACAATACTGCAGTGGTGAGCCTGGCACCCGGCACAGCGGCGGCGTGACTATTGCTTCCCTCCCCACCCCCTTTCTCACTCGCATGCAAGGAAAAGAAAAGAAAGAAGAACAATCCCCCCCTAACCCCCCAAGACAATTAGATTCCAGGCACCCAATGCCCCCTCATAGATCTTCTGAGAAGGGACCTTGGCTCCATTGTTTTCAATCCTTCAACTCACTTCACAAATGCCAGAATGTGTTGGTCAGTCCCCATCCCCATGCACACAAACCCTTCTTAATATGCATGCTTTTGCTAGGGAAATGTAACCCTGGCACTACATTGTAATGATGGTATTACTGCAGGGACACTGCAGTCCTTCTCTGCAAATAAAATTCCTGGAGAGAGCAGTAAGTTGTGACCTACCCCACTTGACAGATCCCATGGCTTGAGCCAGCTGCTAGGGTCAGATCCTGCAGATGGACCCAGCCGTATCCTCCTTAGACCATTCACCTTCAAATCCTTGACCCATTCATGAGGTGGGAACAACGCTGTCCTGATTAGCAGACTGAAAACCCACTTTAAATCTGAAGCCACTCCTGATTAATACCAGCAGAAACCCAGGGAGGCTGAATTTCAGTCAGGGAAATATTGCCAGACTTGAATCTCAATAGGTATGGATTAATTGATTGCCACAAAACACACTCTAACAGCACAATGTCTATGAACCTGTTGTTCCACTTCTATTGATCTTTTTCTCCCAGCTGCCACCTCTCCCCATTCTGTCCTTAGGTGTTTTGGACCAACTTTCCCATCCCATCCCCTGTCTGCAGTGTATTTCAGCTGCAAGCTTCGTTCTTGCCTGCAGCCTTCTTGCAATGATGGTTGAGTCATCAAAATCACCTTCATAGAGCATCCCTTACACTCGTGAGCTTCTACCCCTATCCCATCCAGCTGGGCAGGTTCCATGCAGAACAAATTGTTTATTTCTGAGATTTCTTAAGAACTCATGATCATACTCATATTTAGGAAGGGAAAGTCAGTGAAATTCAGTCCTACAAGAGTCAAATGTCTGGTAGTCTATTTTCATTTTATTTCTGAGAAATAGAAGCATCCTGCATGATCAAATGCTTTCAGAATACTGAAGCACAGTCCCTGCTCATCTTGGCTCTTTTTACTTATTTAACTAAGAAAGATGTTTCTGAAAAGCATTTAACTGTACATAAATATTGTGAAGAAGAAAATTTCATGCTGCTACCTGACTAATCAGTCACACGCCAGCAAAACCAGAGATAACAGAACAGCAGAGGCGTAATTCTCTCTCCCTCCCATTGTATTACTTTTTCTGGATAACTCTTTATCAATCAGCTGAATGACACAGCAGAAATTTCCTTTTTAAATTTAAATAAATAAATAAATTGCTGATTCAATTTTAGAAATGTTTGTAATAAGTTTCAATTTCAAAAAAGGCATCATTTCATTAACCAGCTCTGACTCAAGAATAAGGAGATAATGCAGTCTGCTGTTACTCCTTGCAGTGGCAAACAAGTGTTATAAAAATTAAGACTAGAAGAATAGATCACTGTTATAAATATCTGAAAGCAAGTACTCTAAGCTCATAAAAGTCTCTCTGATGTGAGCTGGGAATTGACAACATAATCAACACTCTGCCTTTTTTTAGCAAAAAGTGTGTTTGTGTGCACTACAGGTCTCTGGTCGCCTCCTTCCCCCACTCCTTTCCAACTTTGGAGTTTCTCAGGAGAGCTCATTGCTGCCTGTGGTGAATTAAAATGTGTCATCATTAGGCTCAATGTGTTATTGAGTTAATTAAATGTCACACTTCTGGTAACTTTAATCAGAAGCATTTCAGACTCATCTGATCACACACCCTTCATAAGACTCATCTGAACACACACCCTTCATAAGACCTGAAAAATCAGTGCTGATGTTTTCATCTGGGTAGATTTTGTTGCTGGAAACACTTCATTCATCTATTATTACTAATATTCAATGCATTTTGTACATCCTAATTTTCCAAGTTCTTCCTTACTTTTTCATTCTCCACCAGACTATAGGGAATAATTGTAGCTTTCAACTTTGTCCCATGTTTAGGACCTTATGTTCCCAAAACAACACTGGGCTCATTCTTCTAGGACATGGCTTTCAGCATGCTGCACTCTGCAACTCAATGAGAGCAACTTTAGGCTGTGGGCTGATCATGGCACATGGCCTGAGACATCAGAAAGTCATCACAGAGCTTGATGTTGTCCAAGTTTGCACAATTCAAAGATCTAGTCCTTTTTCTACTTAGCATGACATGCCACACCTAGAATTTGAAATGAGGAAAGTTCCTAAATGAAAGCAATCTCAGCTCAGAAAATCAGTGTCTTATTAGCTGTGGATAAGGCAATTTCCCAAGCCAGATACTACATTACTCATAAATTCCATATGCACTGCAGACCTCTCCTTAGACAATATTGCCCATCAATCATCTCTTTGTTCACTTCCCATATGGTAGCTTAGTGCTCACCAGCACAGCCATGATCATAGAATCATAGAAAAGTCAGGGTTGGAAAGGACCTTAAGATCATCCAGTTCCAACCCCCTGCCATGGGCAGGGACACCTCACACTAAAACCTGCCACCCAAGGCTCTGTCCAACCTGGCCTGAAATGCTGTCAGCAATGGAGCATTCACAGCTTCCCTGGGCAACTCATTCCAGGGCCTCACCACCCTTACATTAAAGAATTTCTTCCTCATATCCAATCTAAACTTCCCCTGTTTAAGTTTG
>JANRGW010001620.1:0-32786 GCA_024733675.1 Psilopsiagon aymara | reverse complement strand
CACTGCTGTCTCCTAAAAGCCATTCCTGAGGGTGCTGAGCGCTGGCACAGGGTGCCCGGAGGAGCTGTGGCTGCCCCATCCCTGGCAGTGCTCAAGGCCAGGTTGGATACAGGGCTTGGAGCACCCTGCTCCAGTGGAAGCATCCCTGCCATTGGAACTGGATGAGCTTTAAGGTCCCTTCCAACACAAACCATTACGTGATTCTACGCCCTCCTTCCCGAAGGAGAGCACATAACACACAACATGCCCCTTTCCAGAGCAAAACTCTACTTCACAGACCCCAGTTTGAGCCGTTCATGTGCAGATATACACATATATACAGATACCCAGATCAGAGTGTCAGACACTTCGCCCTCCAGAGGTGGCACCGGTATCATCTTCACCTTCCCTATCTCTTTGAAGCACCCAGCGCCAACTCCTGCCGCATCCTGCAACCTGTAAGGCAGAAACCGATAAGCAGACACAACGCATTCTCCACCACCTTAAACCCATCTTACATTTCTGCTGATAAAGTGCCTTTATTTCTCCCCTCTTCAAACAACTTCCAAGCTGAACACATCTCCTTGTTTGCTTGTTTGACTTGCCTGATACTTCGCTGGCTTCCGCACAGACAACCCACACCTTACACCTTTGATGTAGAGTGGTGGGCTCAGTTTCCAAAGGGGGCTGTTATTGTTTCAGGTGTCTTGTTCTCTCCAACAGCTCAATCCTTTCCTAGCTGCCACAAAGGCACCCTGCTGAACTCGGGTTTTAACAAGGCTTATACTGAGCTATAGACCCAGACACCTTATCCCCCACCCAAACTCCTCTCAGCACCCTGAAGGCATCGAACACAGCCTTGAAAACACATCTGATGGAAAGATCTTCGAAGAAACCCCACAAATCACTCAGGTTCTGTGCATTACTTTCAGCTGTGCTGCCCCTTCAGTTTCACATTCCCACCTACCAAGTTGAGAAGGGGTTCTTCGCATTTTAAATCACTTCCTTTGAGTCCTGTATTTTGAACACACCATTTCGCAAGGTTTGCCTCATAACCACTCTTTAATTAAACTGTTTTTGCACTATTGCCCCTTCACTGGAGAAAAACAAATGCAAAAATAAACCCACATTCCTACTGGATGTATAAGAAGGCCACATCCTGCTGGAGGTTTTAAGAGCACTTTTCCCCATTTTTCCATGCAGCAGTATCTCCCACTCCTCTGCTGCATGGCTGTCCTCAAATCCTGCAGCCACCTCCACTGCCTCCTTAAGCTTTCCATTTCCTTCATCTGGTTTCCACTTCAAAGTTCAAATCCAATTCCCTAAGGAGCCCTGGGAGTCCTTGGGGATACCTCAGTTTGTCCGGACATGTCTTCACACCCACTCTGGCAGTTCACAGAGAGCTCTGCACTCACATCCAGCTCTGCCTTGGCTCCTACATTGGGTGCCACCTCCTTTACAGCTTTATGTCAGATTGATTCCAGCCAGTTTCCCCACAGCACAAAAGGGGCTGCAAGGGTCAGTTCTGTGAGCACCTCACAAATGAGCCCTCTTACAGCTGCCGTCCAAACTCACTGCGGCTGCTCCAGACATTCACCACTAAGGACAATGCACACCAACGCCTTTCCAAGCAGTTGTTAGCTAGAACTTCAGAGCTTTCCCAATCCTCAAGTTCCAGCTATATCCAGGCTTGGTGTCCTGCTTCTTGCTCCCCTGGATGCATCTCTCATTTGCTCTGGCAATTACTTCCTTTGGAAGCAATGTCTTTCCATGTGTCTTTCTGACCTTTACCACTCCGTCAAGCAGGCTTTTACATTTAGAAGTAGTTTATTTTGGGGCCTGATGCCCTCTGCATGTGCTGCATAGGAAAAGGAAGTTGCAGCAAGTTGCATTTCCCCTGATCTCAATCTGACACGAACAGCTGGTTTTAATCATTATTCCAGGCTTCGTGACCCCCAAAAGACACGAGATGAAGTTGGGTCAAGGCGGTGTTCCCAATTGTTGTTCTTTGGTTTCATTTTCCCCACTTTATAGCACAACACGCTCATGCTTCTCAAAAACATCCAGACAAACCACTTCACCAAAGAGCCTGGCTTTTGAGTGTTACTTCTATTTTGGGGTGATGGATGTGGCTCTCAAGCACAGCTCACTAAATTGTGTAAGGCAGTGAACTGAGACAATCCCAGAATTTGCATTTCCACTAATGTGTGATTCAGATATTCCCCTTCTCTCCAGCTCTAAAAGAAAGCAGTCTGTCAGCTTCTCCTAAGTTGTGGAAATCACCAAGCGAGATGGAGCTTTCCCTTGGCAATCCCAAAGAAATAGGCTCGGCGCAGGATCTTCCGTTGGATTTTCCCCTACTTTCTAGAAATGGGGATATGGTAAATTTGCACACAGAAGTCACCACTGACGTGCATGAAGAGTTAATGCTTCAACAAAGAGCGAGAAAAAGCAGAAAACATCATAAAGATCCCCACTACCTTCCGTTTTCTTGACATCTGCATGTGCCGGACATCACCACCCAGCAGCGCTGCGGCATTCCCGTTACCTTCCTATTGCAGGGTAGTAGTGTTGCTCCCAAATACACATTCCTACCTTCTGTCGCATGGAATCTGCAGTTGTCCAGAGAATAGAAAGACCTGGGAACTGCCCACAGAGACATGACAGTTCAAAGGCAGTGCTGTGTGTAGCTCAGGGAAGTCAAACCCTTCGGAGTTTTCACTCGGAAGCAGCTAGCTTGTCAGGAAACAACATACAAAATGAACATTCCCCTTGGAGAACTTCCCCTTCAGATGCTGTCACAGCACAGGGAGGAGAAGCAACCCAGTATTTGGTGGAAAGACACAGAAAGCCTTTCTTCTTGTCTTGGAATCCATCTCACCAACTACTAAACGAGCTTTCTGACACATGTCTACATGCAAGGAAGAACAGACTGAGCACCGTTTCTAGCTGTTTGCTTCTGACACCCACTCAAGAGGATCTGAGCTCCCTTTCCACATTCACTTTTAGGCAACCACAATAGAGTAATAGCCTCTGACTCCAGCATCACCACCCATCTTCCCTACCCACAAGAGGTCACTGCTGTTCCAGGCAGTAATATTTTTCCTAGTCACCATGGCCCTGATCTTAACAAGCACTTCTCTGCCATATATCTGATGAAGGCAGACGGCTCCAGCACCAGCAGACATACCTTGGTCACCTTTACCCATCCCTGCATCATGCTCATAGCTCAGGCGGCAGTTTCAAGAAGGAGCCTGGAAAGAAACTTCATTGTTTCATATGTGTCCTGACATACCCAGAAGACACTCAAAGAATCAGCCATTAGATGCTTGGTTTGGGCAAAACCCCTTTAACGGTTTAGTTTTCACATCACCATGCAGTTACTGTCAAGGAAGTCAGTACAACTGATTCTTGTACTCACTAGCTTCTCAGGGCTCAGCCTGGGAGCAATAAGACATCCAAATCCTACCCTTCTCAGAGGAAGGCAAAGTTAAATGCATTGCACATATCCTTCCACTGACACAGATGTTCTGCGTGGCCTGGCCAGTGGCAAGGCGCTATGTATACATGAGGACATCTATCCAGTAGTTAACAAATCTGATTCTCTGGAAACATAAGCCTAACTGTGGAACTGCAACACGGTAAAACCAGCCACCCGGAAGCTCTACCAGCACCTGAGCTCTCTGTTTCCAAAAGACCAAGACCATTTTCCTAAGTCATCACCTGATCCTTAGGTTCAGTGCATCAGCTGAAAGGAAGCCAGGGAAACGTGGTTAAGGGAAGGCTTTGAGTGAGGCCAAAATCCTCATGTTTGTCCTTTGTTGCTTTTCCAGCATGTGACAGAAAGGGGGAAAAAAAGAGAAACCTTCATTTCTAGCAGTCCTGGCGCAGATTAAGGGCCTAATCCTTTGACTTTATTAACCCCATCCATTCTGGTTTGGTTAGACACTAATACAGACAGCTTCCAATAGAGCATTAATGAAAGACGCATAGGGGTGCTCAAGAAGCTCTGAAGTGACCACTGACAGCCTTCTCAGCAGCTGCCCCTTCCAGACAACAACTTGAACAAGATGTAGAAGAATCAATCAAAGCAAAACCTACAAGGAAACACATGTATCTACTAAGAACACCGAGCAACAAGGCAGTCACTTAAGTAGGTGAAAACACCAGAGCAACTCTCAGGCGGCTTTTCTTCTCAGAAACAGAGCTTTCAGCTTTGAAAGGTTTGATTTGGCAAGCACTGGGGTCAAGACAGCTCTGTTAACACGTACAACTATGTGCTATCAAGCTGACAGGGAGCAATCTGACATTCACATGCAAAGTGATGCTGGAAGTTAGGCACAGTGGGAGGCCACATTACAGGCAGAACAGACTTTCTGAAGCAAAACTGCAATACATGTAGAGGTACATAGAGATATTACAGTAATTTGGAGCTGTAAAGATACTCACTGGCTCTTTCCCTGACTCTTCTTATGTGGAAAATAACAAACACAAATGCAGTAAAAGCTGACATTGGTAAAGTACTACTGAAGCTGCCTCATGCCAACTCAAAATAAGCACTGTAACTAAATTCATCCCGAGTCCTCTTGAATCACCATATGCTGCATGAATTCCATTTCATCTCTATTACACAAGACCAAACACAGTGCATTTCTCTGATGCTGCTACTTCAATATTAATACCCATCATTCTGCTTCCCATCCCTCAGCTGCTCAAGAGTGACATAAAAGAATGCCCTCCAAGGCAGGCAGGTCTGCTTCAGTGTCCGTACTAACCTTGGCATGTTAATGCGACTCCAACCTGGCTCATGATTCTTTAGAGACTGAAATACTCAGACCCCTTCTCTTCGTTAACCAGGCCAACATGACAGGCAACTCTTAGAGTAACAAATATACAGCTCTTGGCAGGCTCAGCATTGGGATAGAAGAGTAGCCCAGAGGCAAGCATAACTGTGAAAACCCCTGGATCGAGATACCACTGGGTTTATGCCATCTTTCATGCTCCATCCCCAGTGCACTAGAACCAGAACAGAGTGTGTGTACACTACTGCTGAAACGGGACACACATCACCTACTGCAGAGCCCTACCCTGGATCTGCTGAGCAAGCCCAATGGCTTTTCTCTGTGCAAGTAGAGATGCTTACTCATTTTAAGCACTTTTCCATCAGCATGACGAATGTGCAGTCAGGCTGCAGAGATCACACAAGAATTCAAGCCAGCAACTCTCAAAAAAGCCCTGAGCAAGGAGAATTTTTCTGCAGGCTGGATGCAATTAGTGACACTGCTGGAATCAAGCCAGCACAATGAATGGATTGAAGCAGGCACCAAGTGTTGCCATAGCTTCTCATTTCATATTTAAATTAGGGGATTGATATGGGCTATTCCTCCTGCTGAGGCTGTATAGGGAAAAATAAAGGCATTAATGTTGTACATTTGCAATGAAACAGAGTATGCCATGAGCAAATATACTATATTTAAGACCTTGTCTTAAGGTCACCCAGCTCAGATTCAAGTATGGAGCAGCAGCACTTTGGGAAAGAGCACTTGCACAGCATACAAAGACATGCTGTAGTGACTGTGGCAATCTTTCAATGCTATTTTTTAGCCATTCTCATTACCCATAATGACAGTGTGTGGACTGCATGTCTTATACTGAGTAGTAGGAAAATAGACCAAATAAGAGGATTTTTGGAGTGTAGATTTTACTGTAAATTGCATTGGAGACATACACTGTACTCTGCAACAGAAAGGTCTGCCTACAGCCTGTGATTTTAATAGAGATAAGACTGGAATATAAAAGCTAATAAAGAGGCCCTCAAGTAGGAAAAGTCATGAAGCATGTCAGCTCCCCTGGTTACCGAGCTAGGAGCTTCACTGAAGTTATTTCACACAAGTTGTTTGAAGCAGATCATGTGCAAAGCAGCAAAGACACAATTCAGCTAAAGGGAAAGGGTGAAACAGAGCCTGGGTGACTCTTCCTTTCATTCAGACAAGGACACTCAACACCTACAGTCCAGAATCCAAATATGACCCTGAAAATGGGTTGTAAAGCAGTATATCATACTCCTCACTCTCCTCCTTTGAAGGCAGACATGAAATATTTGTGATTAACAGCTTACAGATTCATTCTCTGTGTGTTAGCGCCGATTGCTCAGGTCTCAGCAGAGTGGTGCACAGCCACTGCCATTCATTCAGAGAAGGGTTCAGCCACAGCCACACTCCCAACACAGAACTCCAAAATGCCACTTGGTATTCAGCAACACTCTGCATCGTGCTTCTTGCCCAGGTAGCAAAGAGTACATTTAACAGAATCATTTGGAATACAGTGCCCGCATGGTTACAGAAGCTGACTGGATGGCTGCTCACTACTGGCCATCCTGGTTTAAACACTACTGCAAGGCTATGCGCAGGAAACTTGAAGAGCAGAACATTGTCTTATAACCTGGAATTCAAACTCACTGACTTTATTAACACAGGTGAAGTTGCTCAGCAATCACATGTGAAGTGAGACAGGTCAAGCCCCATGTGTTTGTCATCCCAACCACATTCCTGTCATTGCATCAGTTCCATTCAGCCAACACCCAGCTCAGGCTCAAGTACAGAGCAGTGGCACTTTGGGACAGGGCATTTGCACAGAGCACAAAGAGGAACTGAAGCAATCTTCCAATTGTATTTTTTTTATTGTAAAATACAATTGTATTTTGTTGTTACCTACAACAACACACTGTGTCTCTCCTCATAAAGCTTGGAATTGATGGTCAACTTTGGCTGCATAGAGAGGAAAAAACCTGAAAGTAAAAAGCCATAGAATAGCAGTCTTTTATCAGGAAATCTGATGTACGAGCTCACAATATCTGTTCTGTGACAAACACCCTGCAAAGGCAGAGATGAAGTTTCAGAAGATTGGCAACAGAAGGATGCTGCGTTCCCTTCTGGCCATCCATTACCTTCCGAGTACAGACAGTTCATTAAGTTTAACAACTCCCTGTAACTGGTGCAATTATGTTCATGTCTGGGGAAAAAGAAAAGGCATAGAGAAATGCAGTAACCAGAGCCATAGCTAGCTTTGTTAAGAGCTGGATTATGGCTCTGGATTATGACACCCAGCTCACGCCAAGTCAGTGAGATCAATAGGGAAAAATACAGAAGCAACTTGGTTTGATCAAAATTAATGGCAGCTCTTGTCCTCTGCATGAGTATTGGAAAATCAAACTAGATTTAGGCAAGGACTTTCCTTCTCCCAAGGTTGGGGGGATTTGTCCCCATATTGTGGATTTGTCCTTTCTAGAAATACCTCTTATTTAGGAGGGCCCCCTCTTCACCCGACAAGGTAAGACATCTCATTGCATAATTAAAATCTAACTAATTCTTCCCCAGAAATTCAGCTAAGTTTTTGGGCACCTGACTCCATGTATTTGCAATGTTTAGCAAAGCACCCAAGAGAAACAGTGTCTACAGGTGAGTTGCTCCCATCCCAAGTTCAAAGCCAGGTTAGCTTGTCATTACCAGCCAGAGACCGGGGCTTGGATGAATTCTTCCTATAAGCAGGCCCTTCTCCCAGTCCCTAGTGTTGCATTTTTGCAGTGCTGCTACTACAGCTATTTTACTCTCAGAAAGATGCATGTGGGAAGGACAAAGAAAGAGCAAAGCAACTTGCAACACGTTTGTCTTTTTCTTCATCTCATCTCCAATGCAGTGACCACATCATCAAGCATCCTGTGGCGTTTCTCACATTACCTCTCTGCTCCAGCAGACACTTCAGGCTCCAGTGCAACACAGGGCAGCATCCCAACCTGGATCCCCATCCACCTCTCAAGCCAGGGAGATGAGGCAGGCCCAACAATGTGTAGCACTTCTAGGGCAGTATACTTGCTGATTGCTTCCTTGACTATTGTTCACAACAACCAGCTAAGACACTGCCAAAGAAACACTCACAGCTGGCATCACACAGGGAGAGAAGTTAAGGCAGGTTGGCTGAGCATCTCCTCTCATTCACAGGAGGCAAGAGTCTGGGGACAAAGAAAAGGTTGAAGAAGCATTTGCAGCAGCACGAAGGAAAACCGCTTTCAAGGGAGAAGAGGCTTAAACATAAACTGTCAGTCACCCTGTTCCTTACCCCCAAACTGGGTAAGGCCCATCTTGGGTAAGAAGGACTGGTTAGGTCATGCATACGATACGTTAGACAGAAAGATAACTCACTGGGAACTAAACCGTCTGCAAAATAAATGAAGAAGGGACTAATACTTACTTGTACTAAAGCCATTTGATTTTCCTATTAGACATGTGGAACAGCCTGAGACACAAGATAGGGTGTTATCTAGCATTCCTGCAATCCTCAGTTCCTGAAAACACATGAACATGTGAGAAGACAACCTTCAGGGCAAAGCAATTCCTTCACTCTTGCATCATAGCCTCAAAAGCAGCTTATTACTCACAGGCCTCTTGTGCAACACTGGAGCATATAGGTAAAACATGCTGCATGACTGGCTTCTGGCAGCCTCTAATTCCTTCCAGTGATCCACTGGCAACGCTACATCTGTATATTCTGAGACATTTAGGCCTTCTATTCCCCCTCCTAATGCACCAGGTTACAAATCCCACACACTCAGGAATTTGGTTTGTGCGAGACAGAGAGAGGGGAAATTCTCCATTCTTTCTTGCTCTCAGTTTTGCTCACAGTGAAACTGTATTTCGTAGTCCAAGGCACCAGAAACCTGCTCTCCTGCAAAGCAAGGCATGATGACCAACTGAAAGGCACAACTTGGAAACACTTCAAATCAAAAAGCAGATGTTACAACCCCAAACTCCTGGCTACCACTGTCTCCAGAACGGCCAGCTTTTGGGAGCATATGCGTTTTGAGAAGGAACACAGTAACCCAAGACAAAACTGATGGGTTTATTGCAAGAGATAAAAGTTCAGTGGCTTCTATCGTACAGGATGGCAGTGCAACGCTCATGCCCTCTACATAAATATCAAAAGAGACTGACAAAGGTGAAATGATGTGCTGTAACTACACACCAATCAAACCAGTACAACAGAGAACAGTAATACCCACCAGGCACTGTGCTAACAGAAGATGGGCTCCATTCCCCATGTTCCAGGAGTCAGCAGTGATTAATTAACAAATCACTTCTTGAGTGTAACCTTTCCAACCTGAGGAAAAAAGCAAACAGTTCCAAACCATCAAAATCAAGACTTGACAACAGCTCCCACCTTCCTGCCCTGAAAACATGTCCCACTGTGGAACTACCTGTCTTGGTTCAACAATGACCTAATCATCCCTTCAACATTTCCCATCAGGATCAGAACAAAGCAGACTATCTCAAAGGCAATTAACAGGTCAGGGACAAGCACAGCTATAGGAGAGCAAAACAATCTGGTACAGAAGAGGAAGATACTGCTTCATCTTTCATTCTCCTCTGAGGACGTACAAGACTGCAGAATTGCTGTATTGGGAACTCAAAACCCCTTCTCTGAGCTAGTAAAAACCAAGCATGCCAGGGCCAGGAAAAAGATGTTTTGGGGAATAACCTTGTATCCATGCAGCGGGATAATGATCCTGCTTTTCATTCTTCAAATCCTTTTAGCTCCCCTCTTCCTTGATACCTGAAAGAATTCCTGGTGCTTTAGGAGAGGAAACAACTCATCCAACTGAAACTGTTCAACAGCCTGGGAGATCATAGAGCAGCAAGCCACCCTTGTGTTCAAGCCTTACAGGAAGGGCAGCAACAAAAAACATGTGCCCAACACCCAAAGCAGACAAGAAGGAGCGCAACACACCACTGTAGTACTGCTCAGCTGGTCCAAACAAATCTACTCAAGCCTTCAGCTGCAAGGGGCCAGCATCTTAGATGCTAATGTATGTCTCAGATACAATCCATTGAGTCCTGCTCCCAGCAGCCAAAGATCTCAATAAATCTAGACAATATCTATTAAATGAGTGTGGCTCGTGATGGTTTTCTATGGTACAATCCAAGGCATCAGATGAATGGGGCTGCTGTACTAGGCACAGTACAGTGATATAGTAGAACAATGCATCGATATAGCCCGAAAGAGCTTATTCTGCATTAACATTAACATCTGTGCTGCACAAAACAAGATGTTAGTCTTTCTCCCAAATCACTGCAGAGTCATCTTAGAAAGTCGTCATCTTTCCTTAAGATGGGCAAAATCTTCATGGTGTTACGTATAAATGAAACCTCATCACAAGCAGATGTATAGAAGCATCTTTCTCCACCCTTCCCTCTAACGTACCAGCACAGAACATACAAGGCTACAGCTCTAAGTTTTTAATTAATGAGTCTGGTATAATACACATGATTTTTTTTCTCAGATATGAAGACCATAAGTGTCCTCCGCAGATGGAAATGGGATTTACCATCATCTGAAGGCCAAACAAACTGCCAATCAGGCAAAGATCCTTCAAGTTTGAAAGCTAAGCAGCAAGAGCTAAGGGAGAGAAAGGCATTCCCTCTGCAGAGACCTAGAATCGTTTAACTGATTTCTCACTGCTGTGGCTGCAGAGAAAGCAAGTATTTGCCATACAGCAGACAGTTATCCAGCTCTTGAGATGGCTCTTATTTCAAGGTGGTCAGATGCTGTATTTCTAGGGATGTCTGACTTGGGAACAGCTCTGAAGTCTTACAGCAAAACCAACAGTTTAGCTAGTTCAGAGTTACAAGAGACCTCTGCAAAGGTGCTAGCCAAGAAGCTATTGTTCATGTCAGCAGCTTGTCTAACAGCAAATCCTTTTCTCCTCCCTCTAAATTCAATTACATGGTAAATTTACTATGATTGGGTGTTCATGAAAAGCATCCTGCATTAGGGAACTTTGACAAAATCCATCAGTGACACCACCGTGTGTATTAGCATCCCTGAGTAAAGGCCAGAGGTGCCCCTTGAAGTTTGCATGGTTGTGCACATGTAGTTTGCCAGTTAAAGGCTCAGAGTTTGCCCCAGGAAGGCAATTTTCCCTGTAGAGAAAAGCTAACACACGACCTGTTTCACTTCACACTGGCTGTTGGGTGCTTTTCCTGGAAAGATGTGACCCAGTCAGCACAAATCACACCAACTCCCATCGATCCTGTGCTGGTAAAGTGGCTAGATGCAGATCTCTGCTTTATCTGTGTGGGCGACAAAGCAGCAGGAATAAATTGCTTGGTGAATCATGTAACAGAACAAGGAATTAGCCTCCAGAGACTATACTATAAACCAACCAAGCTGATGGGTGTGGAAGGTGGAAATGCTCTCCTGTTACAGAAATACTGCATTCCAAGAAAGGTAAGAAGTCTTGCCAGGTGAGATCTGCAGCAATCCTTTTGTCATCACTAAAATATGTGACACCATAAGCTTCATTTAATTAAGCACATTGATTGCAAGTTCATTCCCTGCATTGTGTCATCCTCCTATTGCCAGCAAGAGGAGTTTTAAGCTGCGACTGACCTGGTAACTGAAGAATTACACAGTTTCTCTAAAGATCTGAAAGCCTGAAGCAGATTCTCTGTTACTGGAAGCTTCCAATGCTTCTTGTTTTAAGGCAAACCCCACTGAATTTTCATCGGTGAGATTTGTGGGTGAAACTCAGCAACAGGAAAGAAAGGTGTGAAAGAATGAAAGAGGTGAAATGACAGTTTGAAACTTCAGAAGGATTTAGGTTGAAAGAGATTCCTGGATATCAGCTAGTTCAGCACCTATTCTAAACAAGGCTAACTTCAAAACTAGATCAGGATGCTCAGTGTCTTTTACTCAGGTTCTTTTCATCAACCTTGCCTATTTCTAAACCGTGGAATTAAAAGTAACGTCAAACCGAGTCGATTACACTTACCAGGATGAACTGGCACCCCAGTGTAAAATCATCTTAAAGCCACCAGTGGTGGCTGCTGAGCAAGAACAAATTCTTCCCTTTCTCCCAAAGGAAGTGTTGGTCTTTCCTATTATGAGCTTCAAGGCAGGAGAGGAAGTGTCTTGATTCTCCAAATCCAGTCAGGTTTCAGGACTTAAAACATTAGGGACAGTTTTTGCTTTCCAAGATAAGAATCCATTTGATTAATACCAACTTGGATTTGGTGCAAGTCCTATGATAGGTGGATCCTGAATCTTGGGTTAGTATCTCCAGAAATTTTCAGACTAGGGCTGTACTATTCCATTACCCCAACTGCTACTGCAATTCCTGTGATATGCTACTGAGTCAATCAGAAAATGGTTCTAAGCTACAACTCTTGACATTGCTTATTAAGCAGCATCATACTTTTCCTGTCACTTTCTCCTCCAAACTCCCTGTAACATCCTAATTCCCCAAACACAGGACACAAGCTGCTCAACAACTCCAGTTTGCCTTTTACTGAATCACACAGCAGAAACCTTCCTTATGAGACATATAGACATGAAACTAGATAGCAAAGATATTTACCAGTGTCTTCCAGTTGTGTGGTAGGAGATGTTCCTGCTGGCAGTGGTACCCCAAGTCCATCTAAGCTCCCCTGCTTTGTGCTGCTGGGGTTGATACAGCTCAAGCGAGCTGAGGACAGGCTCCAGAGCGTGTAGACACCTGCTTCATCCTTCAGACTCTGCAAACTCAGCCAGTTCCTGCTTTCCTGATAGAGCTGCGACTCCACCCCGCTCCCTGCCACCACTCCTGCAGGCCGACCTCGCAGCTAATAAGGAAATGGGACAATACCTTTGCAGTGAGTCACAGACTGTCTAAAACAGACCGAACTGAGAGAATAGACAGAGCGAGCAACTCCTTTCTGTAAAACAGCAAGACAGGCAGAAATCGTGCAAGATAAGTGATAGAATGACAGGGGAAAAGATAGAGTCCCAGTCAGCATGTGTACCTGTAGGACGTCTAACTACTGATTTCCAGCTCCTCACTCAGCTCAGAGGGACGCTGCCGTTTGGGTAACAGGCTATCTTCATCTTGCAGGTGACAAGTGGAAAAGCAGCAGTTTTGTAGCCCTGGGATCGTGTTGCAGACAGAAGCCAGATGTGCTCACAGTAGCTTTTTTCCACAAGCTTCTCTGCACTCAGAAGCACAAACGCCCTCAGATATAACAAAGGAAATTCAGGAAGGAGATCAGGTTATTCCACAAGTGAGACCTGCAGGGCAGCTATGTCTGTCACTCATCTACTCCACAAAATACAGACATAGTCCCTAAACATGGTGCAGTCAAGGATACTATGAGGAAAATCTACAGCAACTCTCTTCTCCCATTCCTTAAAAGGCATCATATTTAAAATCTACCACATCTCCCCCAACTGATCTTCATTTGGGATCTCACTGGGCTTGGCTAATATTGCTGGCTTAAGCAATACTAAATCTCACGTCAAACCAAGATAAAGCCATGGAATTAATACACACATCATTTACTGTATTTCTCCATACGCTGTGCAGTAAGAAACGTGCATGCACAGTACACCAGACATATGCCTTCTTCCACAGTGGAGCTAAGGAATTCATTCTTTGCCAAATCCAGTGCAGCTTCTTCCTTTCTTTCAGAAGCCATTTTCCTTTTTACACGAAGACAAGCAAAAAGCCCTTTGCTCTCCACAGCCTAGTAAATTCTATTCTTCCCCTTGTAACAACAGTACTTAACACAGATTCCATTACCTATTTTCCCCCTCTTCTCTCCCAGATCAGATCAGAGATGTCCAGCAGCAACATCTGAACATCAACAACGAGCTCTTTAAAGCAGTCCAGTCCCAGTGGCCAGAAATGCACCTAGAACTTGTGTAACCAAGACGGCAGACGCACTGTCACATCTCACACCTTGAATTTACTGCATATTATCCCTTCCCTTTACGCAATTCCCTCCCTGTATCTTATCTTACTTAAATAAAACACACAGACTGAACCCAATGGTTTAAGGAGACTAAAAATGTTCTGCTAATCCTGCTCTGTGGTCAGGTGTCAAATACCATCAATATTGGTTCTCCTCATATTGCCTCTTAGAGATGATCTTAAAGGAGCTGTGATTTTGGAGCTCACACCAACAGTTCACAGGTCTACCAGCAGCTTCACACTCCCTCCAGCAGCTGAGCTAGCTACTCCATGCACATAAACGTTCTTTATTTGTAGTGTAGACATGCCACTGCCATTACTTTCCAGCAGCGAGTTGTGCAAAGCAGTAAAGCACAGTGGGTAGCCCCATCCAAGGCTGCAATGCTGCTGTAGCTCCTGGAAGCGAGGTTACCCCTTTTCCTTGCTGCCTCCACACTGCAGCAGTCAGTATGAGCTCAGAACACGAGGCTGTTAAGGGCTTCTGCTGATTCAGTACTCTGGGAGAGGCCTGGGCAGAGTCCAGTGCACTGCAGATTTCAGGTAACTGGAAGCCAGACGTAAGCACCCATGAGTCATTAACCAAGCAATGCGCAAGCATTAGCCATAGATCCTAAACCCAGCGGCACAGCTGTCAGGAGCCCCATGTATTCTCTATCCTCTCAGTCTGAAAACCCAAAACCCTGTGGTTATAGCCTAGACGGGCCTGGGAAATACAAGTTTAACCAACCCAAGAAGTTCCTGACCCTCAGTTTAATCTGCTTGGACAGAGAGGACGCTGCTGATTCATAGCAGAGATGTTACTGCCATAGCAGCTCTGTCCTTGCTTGTTTGTTAAGCTCAGGCTCCTCCTTTAGCAGGACTTTAAGGGATCTTTATAGAACCTTTCTATAAAGGACATGCCTCTTTCCTTTCATTCAAGGCCAGACCACCTATTTGTACACCTTTGCCTCAAAGCAAGAGGCAAAGTGTCAGAACGGGTCTGCTGCCTGAAGGTAATGACACAGCTTCTCCCTTGTCTGAGGTGCATTAGGGAAATGTGCATGTTGATGCCCACTACTGCTCAGTCAGTCACTCACCATAGCCACCAGAGAACTTCACAAGAGCCCCATGCACCGCTGGCTGAAGTCGTCACCATCCTCTATACTGACAGATGCTCACCAAGCACCACCAAAGCATGCAGGGAAGATTGAAGATCAGGGTTATTATCAGCATGTTATCCGGCCCTCTTATCTGCCCAAGGAGATGAGGTACACCCTGACACACTGAAACTGAAAATACGTCAAACTGAAGGCTTCAATTTGAGCCCCACTGTTGTGTCAACCCCTTCAGCTGAGTGCCTCTTTGGAAACAAAACAGTGGCTCGTGTGTTATTAACTTCTCTCCACCTGCATTAAGAAGTGGTCTGCATCAGTTACTGGAAGATTACTGGTGCTCTACCTTCAAAATACAGGGAAACAGACTTGCCTAAAAAATAGACTATCAGGCTTCACTGTATACTCCAAAGGAGATCCCAGTCATACAAAGGGAACTGGTAAAGAGAAGTTCTCTCTATCCAGCTGTAGAGAACAAGCAGAAACAACTGTGGTTTATAAGAAGGAGGATTCACATCTTTTCACAGCAAGAAAGCACTGATGCTCTGTTTCTCATTTAAATGAAGCCACAGTGTAAGTGAGTGCAAAGAAAAGAATTCTCCATATCTGTACTAAAACATCCCCTGGTTCCCCATGCTTTGAGACAAGGTGCATGCACTGAGGTGTCAATAGGCCAGGAGAGAAAAAAGCTCTCTTCTCACTATTGGCATGAAATCTGCTGTAGTATCACTTATGTTACAAGCCTGTCCATCCTCCATGGCACAGGACAGACTGAAACAGAGCAAAGTATTCATGTGTTCAGAGCAGCTTTTCTTTTCCTGCCCTGATCAAACTTCCTCCCTAAAGCTTATCCATAGCCTTATCTAGATAAAAGGCTGAAAAAAGTGTCTAAGTGAGATGTTGGAACCAGATGATCTTAAGGTCCTCTCCAATCCTCACTATTCTATCATTCTATGAAACCCACAGACCTAGTTTAGGGAATCTCAATCTGGAGTCAAAGGGGTGAAGCAACAAGCATCCCTAGCATTACTGCACCAAATTCAGTGGTGCTGCTCAAGCAGTGACTTTACCCTCATGTTACTGCTCTAATATCACTCACCCCTCATATATGTATTTTGTGTGTGTGCCTCAACTTTCTGGAGCTATTTAAAGTAGGTCCATTTACTTTCTCTTGGGGGACAAAATACAGTGTGAGGTGACAAGACAGAAGCACGGTCACCAGAACTGCCTCCGCTCACATCCTTGGGTCAGGTACAGAGGGCAGCAAGCAGGGAAGACAAAAAGGAGCCTCATTTCAGGATCCTTTGCCCCTCTTACCCTGCTTGGAATTCAGGCTGAGCAGGTCATTTCACAGAGCCCTGAGCCAACAGTTTCACTGTGCTTTGTTGCAGTCATTAGGCCTGAAGCAAGAGTCCTAGATGCAAGCTCATCCACAAGATGTTACTCTATTAAACTACAAGCTCTCCAAAGACTAGAAAAGCTGCAGTCTGACCAATGGGTGCACTGAACCATCAGTGATAAAAGGTTAAGGCCCAATCTGAAACTCCCTGCAGCAACCTGCAGATGTAAACACACGAGCAAACATAACTCCTTGCTCGAAGGCTGCACCGTTAGCATCACTGGTTGCCAATACCATCAATGGTAGGAGAAAAGCAGCCACTAGAAGAGAATGGCATTCATCATAACCAAACGTTACAGGTTCACTTTCAGGTCCTGTTTAGCTCTGGTCTACTAAGCAAAGCAAAAGAGGTCCTCACAGCACTTAATTATGAAGCCAATAGCAATCAACCAAACTCCTCCTCAGAAGGTGGAAACACTAAAACACGTTGGCACATGTACAGCTAATAAAATACCAAAACAGACTGCACAGAGGAGAGGTAGGTTGCTTGCAAGTGAATACGTTTTGTATCAGAGATATAAAATGTAAGTACAGATGGGCCTGTCTTCAAAATAGACAAAACCCTCACATCCATTGACCCCATCTGCTCTGCTGAGATGGCCCTGAAATGTAGCAGGGAAATGATGCCAAAGCCTGAGCTCAAATCTGTGCTACTGCAGGTAATTAGCTTTAACAGACTGGTCCTTACCTCTGATCTCAAGTGACTTCTGGTGCCTTTTTCAGTTCTAAACTGAGCGAGCCCTTTGTAAGCATTGGAAAGGCCATGTGTAAAGTGTTATCACAGTTACATAGATAATGCCACTGACAGTCTGCACAGACACCTGAAGCCTCATGGCAAGCGAGTGATGCATAGACAGCCAGATACAGGTAATGCCAAGCTTCACTTTGCCAGTGTGCAGGAAGCCTGAGCAGGGGCGGTGGGGAGCAAAGCCAAGCACAGCATAACAGCTTTCTTCCCCCAGGTGATAGCAGCATCTGAGATATATTATTTGTTACAAAATGAATGCAGAGGCAACATGTTGAGCCAGGTACCACTGGAAATAGGATGGAGAGGACAGAATGTGCCAAGTGTAGCAGGAGAAGGGAACAGCTGCCAGCTCCTTGCAAAGAGCAAGGAATTAAGCATTTAGCTTCCATGTTCCTCTATGTAAATGCTAGACATGACAATGAACCTCCTGGACGTAGAAGCTAACTCATCAGAATCTCTTACAGCTTGCTAGATCCAGATTACTAAGTGGCATCCTCAGCCTCCCCTGTGAGGCTGCAGCGTGTTCAGACCGTGTGAGCTTTTTTAGCCACTGCTTTTTCGGGCACTATCACTTTCTGGGATCCCCCAAAAACCGGACACCGGTATCCCCAACTCCAAAGGGCATTTGTGTATGAAGGGCTTGAAGGAAGGGGGCTACAGAAGAGGGAAAAAAGAAAGAAAGCAAAGGAAAAGTAAAGCACCCTTTACGGACATGGCAGCCTAGCAAAGGCAGCTGCTGTACCATTCTCCTACCTGACTTCCAAGACCTCTGAAAGCTCACTTATCTGTACGGTTTTGTGCAGACCACCACATTCCACAGCCCCACTCAGCCACAACCAAGCTCTGCAGGAAAGCTGGCAGTGTCTAACACAGGCAAATACACACAGCACATCTGCAGGCACAAGAACAGACACAGACTGCGCTTACCTGAACAGAGAGAAGGGCTCACGTTCAATAGATCGCTGCTGGGGTCTCTCGAGGAGGTCTCATCAGCAAAGCAGCTGCAAACTACAGGGGCAGATCCTCTTTGATCCACTCCGATCCCTGGGATCGCAGAGACAAAGCAGGCTCAGGCCTGAACAAGTCCAGACAAGCCCTTAAGCAAGCCTCTTCCTGAGTAACAAGAGCAGCCAGCCCTCTGGGTGTCAGAGCTGGGTACCACAGACACCTCCCGGCCTGCCACGGATGCAGAGAGGTCAGCGCTCACCCATGAAAGGCAATACAGGACCTAATTTCTTCCAGTGCAGCATCACTGATTTCAGTGCAACTGAAATACACTGAACAGGAGCACTTCAGCACATTTGTGCCAGGGCTGAATTTCATCTGGTTCCCGGAAAACAGCCTGCATCAGGAAGAATGCAAGGTTTCTCCAGGATTTTTTCTGGCAAAGGAATGTAACACACAACTTCACAATCACATCAGAGGCTTCCAACAACCCGAAAAAGTGAACTGGCAACTGAGAGCTGTACTGCAGCAACCACACCAGATACCTATCAGTGCAGGACCCTGGATTTAAATGCACACAGCAAACCCACCATTGGGGTCTGGAGGCTTTCCTCCTGCCAACCCATGCAGCTCAAGCCCACCCTTCACAAATATACCTCCCCCCTTCTCCCTTCCCCAGCATTAATTCTATTCCACATGGCACGGATGCAGAGGGAGGATAAGGCGCCTCCAGAGAAGCACTTATTGTGCACAGCTAAGTAATAACAAGAGGCAGAACTGCAGCGATCTGCTGCGCAGCCTTGTCCCCACTCCCACAGTTTTTCCTGGCCTTTGTATCAGTGAGTGTTCACATGCACTTTGCTCACTAAAGTCGCAGGGCCAGATTCAGACTTCAGTGCAGCACAAGCTCAGAGTAACCCTGATGACTTCCCGGGTGGCTCCACTCTTACGTGCTTGAGGAGACAAGTATCGAGCCCATTAAATCCACCCACAATAACCTAAGAAAAAGCCTGCACAAATGAAACCAAACTTGCAGATTTGGAGTTCCTTTTTAACCAGACTTATATGCAGACCACCCAATTCTACAGCATTTCCAACCGGAGCTGCTCTGAAGCTTACAGTGCCCACCAAGGTGAGGCCAACTTACACTGAGGCTGTCCTCTGCTGCAACAGCAAATGGCATTTCGCTCCTCTGCTTTCCTCCAGGTCCCCTTGCTTCCCTGCCATGAGGCGAAGGTGCAGCTGGGGGAAGGAAAGGGGATGAGGATTCACAGCATCAGTGAGTGGGGCACCTTCAACAGCTCCAAAACATTCTTTTTCTTTCCTCTTTTAAAACGCATTTCCATAAATGCATTTAACAAACAAATTACCCTTATGCACAGACTGTCCTAAACTTGCACCACAAGGGGATGAGCCCTTCACTCCATTCTCCCACATCTTGCACGTGGGCAGGATGCAGAGTCCTCCTGGAAAGGAGCATTGAACAGTGATAACAGCAACAGGCAGCAAAAAGGGCCAGTTCTGCATTTCCTCCTACAACCCACCAGGGTGCTCCTATGTCATGAGGCTGAGGTTTCCACCTTCCTCAAACTTTAAAGCTGGCAGCTTCCAAATAAAATAGCGATAAAAGCCCCAATACCCAAGTTCTCAACAGCCTTTCTTTTCCGCATGAGACAGCGGGGAGCTCTCTGCAGCCCAGGACAGCTCATCATTTTCCCTCCCAGCACCCTTCACAGCTCCCACCTCATAGCACACATTCAGAGTTGGTTGCAGAAGTTGTCTGATTTGGTGCAAATATCAAGTGAAATGTGTCCTTGAGTCTCTGCACTTCAGTTTACGCAGGAAGCAAACGTAAAAGCTACTACATCCAAATAGTAAAAGGAAGTATGTAAGGCAGGTTCAACCCAGATGGCAAATTTTCTATCATCTCTAAACAGTTCCCTGGTTTATATAAGAAATAACAAGAAATTACTTGCTGAGGTAGCCACAAATAGGAACTGATTGTATCCTTAACTTTGGAAGTGCTACTAACACCAGAGTTTTCACAAAGCATCAGGTGTCCCCCAGCTAGAAAGAGTCACTATTCTGTAATGGCTGGTTTTTATGAGCCTTCCAAGCACAGAAAGCAATAGCCAAGATGCTTAATGAACTTCAGAAGAGTCACTGCATGAAATGTGCACACACATTGGTCACACCAGGCTAGTATACTGCAGCAAAGCCTAATAGTGCTCCAGAGATCAAGCAGATCTACAGCCTCTTTCCAGAGAGAGATCTTCCCTATTTTCATGGTGGAACCCCTACAGTTCTATACACATTCACCCTAGTGCCTGCCAACAATGGGCAATAGCACCCAAGTGTAAGGGACTACAACCAGCCATTGGGCTAACAAAGGGAAGAGATGTGCCAAAGCAGTTCTCTGGCACTCCAGTGAGAAAGCCTGCTGCACAGGAGGAGAAATGGAGTCAGTGACTCAGCTGTACTCTACCCACACAGACCTGGGTGAAAGAAGGCCCTTTAAACTGCATGTTTCTGCTGAAGCTGGACTTGCTCCTATGTCTGCTGCTTCTCATAGCTGCTTTCTTTTCTTCCCCATATATTGCAGGGCTCCTCTTAGGTCATACGGTGGCCCTGAAGAGCAGGAAAGGCAAGAGTAAAACAAATGTGTCCCAAACATGTTCCTTTTTATGCCAGTAACTAGAAAGGCTGCATGGGGACAGCTTGGATTAATTTCTACTCTTGTGTGCATGAATTTACTTCTTTCCCCCATCCATTCCAAGCTTTGAGATCCCCCCATCCTCTTCAGCCCAGAGCAGCCTTGCAGGATGCAGCACTGCTGACGAGGGATGCTCTCCAGCACACAGGCTGCAGCACAAGAGGAGGCTCCTGGGTGTGCACCTCTGGCTGTGCCAATCTCCACACACATTTACACTGCACATGGATTCCTTTGGGTTGGTACCACCACAGGTTAGGACATGTCTGGAAGCTCCCTTCAAAAGCAGGATTTGAAGCCAAACCCTTGAGATTGGCCAAGCATGGGTGGGTATCAGTCTAAAAGGCCCCAGGCAGATTTAGTGGCTGCAAATACACTCCTATTCACTGCTGGGCATGACCACCACTGGAACAAGAAGATTTTTGAGGCACTTTATAGCTGAACAGGAAATTTAAGCTGAATGCACTTCAATGCAGATGTTTGGAAGCCAGAATCCAAAGCTTCCCACAGGCATGCTGGTACCAATTTACTTTAAGGACTTGTATCCTACCATTCCAGGGGCAACCACTGCCTTTAACCTGCATGAGCTATCACCACTTCAAAACCACGGTCCCATCCACTAAAGGGACCCATTAAGGATGGGTCTCACTGATGAAAGTTCTCCAGAGCACGGAAAAAGCGAGCAGCAGCTGAGCTACTCTTGCTGTCATTTCAGCTCAGCTTGCTCTTGGTGAGCATTTAGGGCTCTACTTATGCTTGGGGAGCACTTGAACTGCCCTCACTGATATTGCCCTTATTGTTAAGCCAAGCAGCCTTCAGACATAACTTGATTACAGGGTAGGAAGCTCTTCCTATAGTGAAATGCTGGATGATGCTGCTTGTTCTTTACAGCAGTAGAGGGAAGCAGAAGAGCCAGTGGCTAAAAGCCAACACCAGAGGTTCAGTCTAAACTAGGCAGGGAAACTGCATTAGGGACTGAAACTCAGTACCTAGGCACACAGTGAGTTATTTTCTCTTCAAATCAAGGTGAATGTGGTGTTCTGGTTCAGACCAGCAATCTAGCAGACTAACTAAATGAATTATCACTGCTTAGACAACAGATTCCTTTAGTAGATCCCTTCTGTCCTCAAGCTGCAGGGAACTATGATCAATGTAAATTTACTTTAACTCACATTTTACCTTTACAGTTTATCCCTAATCACAATATCATGCATTAGTTGAAGACTTGTACTGTGCACACGCTTTGGCAGTAGGTTTTAATGCCAGATAAGAAAGAGAATATATATGCACCGAAAAATAACCTGCTACCTGCACTGAGTGTCAGTGTGTTGATCCTCACCGTGCAGACATCATGACACCAAGTTACAACTTCACCTACCACGGATAAAAGAGTATTCTCAGATACTGTGGAAGAAAACAGCAGTCTCAGTGCCTCCTGTAAGTTCCCAACTGTTCCCCATCAGTTCCATCCATCTCCCCTCAATGATACCACTATGGAGGCAGATTCATGAACACTTATGCAAACTGTCAGTCACAAGTCACTAATATGTGACTTCTCTGCCCTCAAAAGACATCTCCTTACCATATAGATGGCAACATTCTTGGTAAGGAGGAAAAGAATCCAGGCTTTCCCCAAAGTACGTTTCCAGATCTCCTTTGCAAAGGCACCAAAGCCAAGGACTTTGTAGCTATCCATCTGTGAGGAGCAGAGCACCCACTTACCTGAACTGGAGCAAAGTGGCCTGTTAGCAGTGAACAGCAATACTGCATGTACATCACCAGTTACCGGGTCGTACTTACTATACAAATACCTTGTGGCTACTCAACAGGCCCCTTTACTTTGCATCACCTCTGAGAAAAGAGATGAACTAAAATGGAACTGAAAGTCCAAAGTCTTCAGATAAACCTGACTAACCTCAATAACCTGTTTTACATCTCCCACTGCAGAAATACTTTGGGAAACTAGTTTGCAGAAATAAGTTGGGAAACTTCTGCAGCAAGCGAATGTGGAAGGCATCCAACAGCAATGTCATATGTTTGAACAAGTTCCCTTAGCTAAGGCAATGCCATGCTCGAGCAGAGCTGGATTAACTGTCCGTGTGTACAAGCTAACAGCCTGTGTTAACAGGAGTTAATCCAACAAACACCAGCTCGCACTGAGGGAGCGTTAGCCTGAAATCGGCTGCTACATCTCCTACACCATAGTCTAAGAGAACAAAGGTGCATTTCACCTACCAACTCGAGGTACCATTACTGGGGTCTAAACATGTCATTACTTCACTCCTTCGGGCAGCTGTGCTGAAGTTTGTACTTGCAGCAAGGGCTGAAGACCAAGACCCATGAACCAGCTGGAACCCGAACATAAGCATAAGGGAAGTTCTCAGGCTGTTAGAGCAGCACAAGCTGTTGTGAACTCACTGCTGTGAAAACTCAGACACAGGTCCGGCTCTCCTCAGCTCTGCAGACACTTTTTCCCTATGCAAGACTGCTGCATACATGCCTATGTATGCATACTTTGTGGAGGCTAATTAGACCAATTTTGCAGTCACAGGAAGGACCCAGGTCTTGGTTTCTGTAGCGTTTGGATTGTTCTTTGGATGTCACGTTCTGCAAGTACACCTTTCCTTTCGGTTCACATCGAAGAGTAGCACGAAAGACTGAAGATCTGGCAACAAGAACAGAGAAGCCCTGAGACATGTGTCTCTGCAGAGCACAATGAGCCTCCCCAGATCCCTGCATGCTGGCAGCTTGTCAGGGATCCTATATGGCCCGGGCTGCTGGCAGCAGTTCGGGTATGTTTATATCACATCCCAATTGCCAGTGCTGTGTTTGAAGAGAAAAGTAATCAGGGAAGATGGTGGATGGATAAATAAATGCATCAGTAAGGATAGTGTGAAGGTATATTTTGCCCAAGAGGAAAGAAATATCTTAAGATATAAGGACATAACACCTCACAGGTAAAGGTCTAACATACAAACTACCCCTGCTCACCACGTTAACCACCCTCTCTCATCAGTGCATAGCATCTCAGGTCTGGTTGTTTCCTGCACTGCCTCTGTCGAAACAGCCAAAAGTTCTCCCAGAAGCTCCCGGTCTCCAAGAGCACCGCAAATTCTTTCCCAACCCATTTTGCGGGTACAGCAGCCTGGGAATATTTCCCCTCTTTGCAGAATCAGGAAACAAAAGCGGAGCGATCAGCGTAAGGAACTGCACTAATTCAAGCACAGAGCAAGGACGATGTTCCAGGCAGTTGAGTACGTTTCCAGTGACAAATGGAACATCTGACTGCTCAAAATGAAGTGCCTTATTCACTGATAGTCTGCTTGGCCTTGCTCAGACACGTACCAGTTGCAAGATCAGGATTTCTCTTTCTTAGTTTCTCTCTCTTAATCAGATAGGAACTGAAGCAAGGGTACACACACACCCCAGATCTCCGTGCTGCACAGGAGATGGGATGCAGGTGCAGGCACACCTCAACACATTGACATGGTTTGCAATCACCTTATTAAAAGGGACTTATACCAGTGAAGGACTGGACACACTCAAGTTCATTAGGCTACAACAGCCTGAAGTGGAGGTGCTTTGTCACTTCCTACTTCTGTTCTGCAGTGAAAAACCTGCCTGTGGAGTTTCAGGGAAAAGAATGCTACAGAGGACATAGCAGTCACATTACCCCTCTAAGAAGCAGACACCTCTTCAAACAGCCCTTAATCTCCTCCTGGGCTGTGTCACTCCTCCAGTGTTACACTCACTCAGAGCACGGCCTGGATGGCACAGGGATTCTGTGTATTAGTTGATGGAACAAATAAAGAGCAGCAAACTGGAGATGCAGCTTCTGATAAAAAAGACAGGACAAAAGACAGGCTTTTGTACTAAATTCATAACAGCAAAGAGGCACAAGGAACTGAAGTCATTTAGTCCAGTCCCTTGGGTGAGTTAGGGTTAGCTACAGTTCATCAAGTTCATCCATCAGCATTCCCAGTGCTTTCTTTGCATTTCTGTCAGTACTGGACTTACCTCCCTCAGAACAGCAGGTTCTCCATCAATCTCTTGCATTACTTCATCTCTTAAAGAGAGGGAAGATGCTTCCTGAATCACGCATTCAACTAATCCCTCCAAAGGCACAGTCCAAGCCTCAGTATTTGCTCTGTCAAGAATCCAGTAGGGACTGAACTAAGAATAGTACCTAAGGTGAAGGACAGAGCTTGCTAACAGGATTAGCTGGTGCAATTACAGGTAGCAATTCCCTGCTACTCAAAGGCTTTATCGTTAAGCAGCCAAAGAAATGCCTCTTCTCTTGGTGAGGGGTCTGACGGAGTGTTGGGTGGTGTTTGGCTTAATGACACCAGGGCCGAAAGAGCAGAGAGCAGCCGAGGGCTGCAGGACCGCAGCTTGGCGTGCTTCTGCTTCCCTCTGCTGGGAGCCGGGCAGTGGGCCCAGCACCAGGGACACCCCGTTCTGCCCGGCTCTAGCCCGAAGTGCTAGTGGAGAGACATCCCACCCAGGGCCCCCTCAGGCACACAAGGTCACAGGGTGAAGCAGAAAGGAGGGGTACAGATGGAAGAGCCTCTTTCAGAGGCATCTGGGAGAAGCTCTTTGCCTTTTCCCTGCTAGGTCACAGGTGGAGATGCTGGATCACTTTGTCATCAATCAGTTTTAGTAAGCTGGGCTTTTTTGCTGACAGCTTTCCTCCTCCCTCCCCATCCATCCTCCCTCGGAGCCCAACAGACTGCAGGTATTTTTGTTGCATGCCTCACATCTGTGGAACCAATAACTTTCAGCAAGAAAAGGGGTCAAGCTCAGTTGCTTCACACGCAGAGCTGCTTAGGGAGGGAAGAAGCCAATGCAGCAGCAAGCATCTGCCTTTGCACCTAAGGAACACTGCAAGGCCAGCAGAAAACTGACAGCTCTGTTAACCTGGCCACGCTTCCTCCCGCTGCTGCAACCCCTTGATTCTTCTTGAAATACTGCCATGGAAAGAAATACTTTACCTAATCCATCCCCCTTCTATCTCCCTACCCGCCCCTGCCTAGCGAAAAGCAGCTCTGAACCCATGGAGAAGGCACAGCACAGAGCAGACATCCAGAACAGAACAGCAGCAATTCAAAGCTTTGGAAAGCATCCATGCAGAGGTCTCCGCATCCCTTCCAGCTGCTACTGCAGCTCTTCAGGACTTAAGAGAACATGGCAGAAAAGGCCGGCTTTAAATCAAGCTGCACATGCACACAAATGCCAGCTCCATCTTCACAGTTCAAGTGGCTGGTTTTAGGTATTATGCCACACAAGTTGTTTGTAGAACTAAGCACACTACCACTGGCAGTGACATGGCTCCAAGTTCAGATGTTTGCCACCAGAAACATTCATCACATGTAAATCTGAGCCACATTCTTAAAATAGAGAGCCTGAAAATAAACATCAGCTAAACATCCGTACCCTGAATGCTACCTGCTAGCAGAAGTACCTTCATTGCGTGATGTGTTCAACTTGTGTGCTAGACAGGAACAGTCAGAATAGAAACAATTGACCACTGCTAGTTTTTGCTGCATCTGAGGGCTCCTGCAAACTTTGCTTCTCCACTGCTAAGCTATCAGTTCAGTAGCACATGGGTTAACCTAAGCAAGTGGCCTCTCTCCCTATGATGATTGCAGTACAAGGAGTGAAGCTAACATGTTAACTTTGAGACACAAAGTTTAAAAGCCTTACCACACTCTCTTGCAACTCCTTCCAGAGCAAGGTGGCCAAATCCTGCCTGGCTAGCACACTGTGCTGCCGAGAGGTCCAGCTTAGGAGGAAGCAGCACAACAGGATGAGGGCTCCTCTGAGTCCTTGGCAGGCTGTGGCTGGTAGCCCTGCTCCAGGCCCATACATCAGTGCGGTCTTCTTCCACTTTGGGTGTAGTTCTCCTAGAAGGGACAGGACAGACCCTCAGACAGGGCAGCCTGCAGGTTGCAGTCTTCCCCTGCAGCAAGAGTATTTTTCTTTTGGGCCAGAAAAAGCTATTGCAAACTCGAGAGCTTTAAACCTCAATAAACAGAATTCACAAAGTGCCCTTTATCTTACTGTTTGCCTCAGGACACAGTCCAGCTACCTTGTGCATGCTGCAATGACAACGATCCAAGGATCACCTGCACTGCATCAGCAGTTCACCATTTCTTTGGTCCATACTTCCTTTCCAACAACACTGCTGCTACATAATGCGCTACGCCTCTCACTATAGTCCCCAAAACATTACAACATCCTGGCTGAGGCCACTGCAGAGCGGATGCTGCAGTGGTGGCTTGTCACCCAAGTTCAATTCATCTACTGAAGCCTTGCTGCTTCCTCATCATGAGTGTTACCTGAATTGCTACAATAAGCCCCTGGGGACATGCCTACATGGCAGTGTCAGCCCTTGTTGAAACTGAAGGGCATCCAGGAGAAGGACACTGCATTCTACTTGCAGACGTAAGGCAATGGACTTGGCCAACTCAATTGCTAAATGACTGGGGGGGGGGGAAGCAGAGTACAGGGGTTGGCTGTCACAGCGCTTGCAGCAGCATCTTTCAGTCGTGTGCAGTCCATCAGCATTCCCCCCCGTCCCTTTCCCTGCAATGTCCTTCTTTGCAGAAGAGTTTTCAGACAGGGCTTTTGCTGCAGTGCATCAAAGAGCGGGTGACTTGCCAGCAAACCACAAAGTGTTCCCTCCTCTTCACTTCTCCCCCAGCTACCCAGGGCACACTAGCTGATGCTCGGTAATCGGACACTGAGTCTATAGGACTGAGCCTTCAAGGAGGAGCAGGTCTTACTTGCACCACCCCTCCTTTCAACTCCTCCAGGAGCACACAGAGATGCTGCTCAGTTTTACCCTCTGTGTGCCATAGCAAAGTACTCTGCAAAGTACTTCTGCCTCTGCCCTGATGTGTGCTGATTTTCCTGGCTCTGTAGGCAAGGCAGCCTCGGAGCTAGGAATATATCCTGATATGCAGCCCAAGGTCTGTCTCATGGCTGCAACCCAGTGTTCTAACTCACATGCCTTGCCACAGAGCAGGTTAATTCCAAGAGAGGCTTCAGTGGCCAGTTCAAGGATATTTGCTTCAGGCCCCTCTTTGCCTAGAGCAGCTCAAGTGCTGCTCTCCGAAGCACAGCACACACTCCCAAGCACTTCTATAAACCTCACAAGGGAGACAGGTTAACGTTGTCGCATGTTCTGCTGCTGCCAGTGCCACTGCATCAGCACAGCAACAGCTTCTGTCCAAAACCAGAGTGTGCTCTTTACTAGGTGCAAAGCTACACTCAGGTATCCCCTGGAAGGAGGTATGTGTGGGGAAGCGTTTCAAAGCCTGGGAGCTCCACAGGAGCCAAATCACAGCACCTTAGGTATGAGCGAAGCAGCGGCTTCTTCCCCCACTATCCCCAGTCTGACAGTGACCTTCAAAGTTGAACATAGCTCTCCACCTTATTTCCCTTAGTTTAACCAAATAAGACATAATCAGCCAACTCTCTGCCTTACTTGAATGGCAGGATTGGCAAAGAGCTTAGAATTGATGCCATCTAGCTTAGAATGTTACCATCCACTGATATTTTAAACCCAAGAATTTCACCAACAACTCAAGGTCAACAGCTAGTTCAAGACTATTTCCATGCTCTTCTTCAATATAACAGGCTCCTGTCTGTGAGCCTTCTGGGGCAGAGACCTTCTTTTGTTTCCGCAGGATTCAAGACAACTTCTGCTGCTAAACCAAGTGAAGAGCGTCTTCGATAAGCGCATCCTTGCTTAATTTTATCCTTTAAGACATGAGCAGAGTACTTTCTAGTTATCACAAGTAAGCTTTTAAAAGGAGGCAAGTTTTGCCCTCCATTTATAACTCTATCACCATAGTTATTTGCTTCAGAGTATTGATGCAGATTAAAACCCATTTGGATTTGCTAAATACCAGGGAAAAGACACAAGAAGGGTGGCCCAATGGCAACCCCACCGTGCTCAGCGCTCACACCATAAGTCAAAACTCCAAAAGGCTGAGCTGGAAAAATTACATCTTAAGGACAACTTACACCCAGGAATAGAGGTAGAAGAAAAGCCGTTGAGATTCCTGGCACATGTTGTGTTTAAGTGTCAGACAGGGGTGGGCAGAAAGCGATTTAGAGCAGTTGGTAAGGCTTTATAGAACATTGGTGCATCAGTCACACAACTGATTCCCCCACCTGAGCACTGCATTCTGCAGTGAAAGAGCCAACTGGAAGAACCTGCAGAGGTTTTTCAAGAAGCCACCTCTCTCACCCTTGCCTCAATCCAAATATTTCTGGTCTATGGGAAAATGGGCAAAAAGTATTAAATGCTTTACACTGTTTAAAGGGAACACATATCTTCGCAGTGCCTCGCAGAAAAAGGCATTACCAATGACCATCCAATTGTGTTCCAGCAGCGGGTTTTAAATTCCCCTTTGCATAAGAAAGCCATCCTCATCACTTCTGTGTTTCTTCACTCCTAAAACCAGATCACTTGGAAGAAAGAAACTGAACAACATGGGAGCTTGCTGCAGTGCCAGGTAATATCCACAGAGTATGCCATGCATTAGGGGGAGAAAGAAACGAGCTACATCCCTACAGCCTAGCATGCAGCCTGCTGCTGCATTGCACTACATTTGCATTAGCAGCACCAAAGGCAAGAGCTAAACCAGACTGTAGACACATCCAGCTATTTAAAGGATATGTGCCTTTTGCAGCAGCAGGCACAGAATCCACAACCTTCCCCAAAAATACATGCCGTCATTTGACCCAATCTTTCTTAATCTTTTCTATACCAGCAACTGGAAATAGATAAGGACAAGTCAGTAGCAACAAGAAAACCACCATTTAACTCCCACTCATTAACTATGTGGTGAAGCAGAGTCATCCGAGGCTCTGGTAGCAGTGCTGGCTGCAACCACAAGTTTGGTATGGCATGGCTCTGTGCAAGCTCAGAAGCCCCTAGAGCAGGCACTAGGAATGAGCCTCCTTACATGTTATAAAACTAGTACTTTCTCAAGACACCTTACTTGTATAAAAATAGAGCAAATACCCCAGGCAGCCAAAAATGCTACAGCTTGTTCTAGAATCGGTATAGCAGCCAGGAAAAATCACTGCTTTTCAAATCAGAGACTGGCATTAAAGGAAGAAATCAGCTGAAATACAGTAAAGTCTAGATTTCAGAGGCACTGAACCTATGCACTCAGGCTTTTCAGTACACTCGCTGGCTTACATTCACACTCTCTGGGTATCTTATCATGCTGTAGGCATAACACAGAAGTTTATGGTGGTACTGGAGGTGCTATGAACTCTGGTTAAGATTTAATGTCTACTGAGGATGCCTTCACAGGCACACAAAGCAAGACTTGCTAAGGCAGCACAGAATGTAAGAGGATAGATAGCATAAAGTACATCCTTCCATCCTCATTATTTTGTCCATGGCAACAATTCTTCCTATTGCTCAGCACTGAAGGCTTCTTTGCCATTAATTTCCTTACAGCAGCATGCAATGAGTTATACTTCACCTGAATAGATTTACCAGTATGACAACATTTAAACACAGGGACTACTCTTGGAAATGCACAAGTCTTGGATTTGGCTCAGTTTGGTCCTCAGTGATAATTCTTATTTTCTCTATCTGGAAGACATTCATCATGCCACATTTGCAGGGAAAAACAAAGAGAAAGAACCCTTTTAAGAGGCTTTTATGCCAGCTTCTAGAAACGTGAACTCCAGAAAGTTCCCATGCTTTCACTTGTTTCACCCTTGATGAAGTCTGTTCTGTTCTATTTTAGAGCAGGGCTTTTTTGGGGGGTTGTTTTAATTCTGTTTGGTTTTCCTTAAGGCAGAGACAAATATTACTTTATGCTGATTACCCCTCCATAATGCCCATCTATTGGAACACCCCATCACATTCATTACCCCTTGGTGATTTATATCAAGCCTAGTGCTAACTCAGTTACTCCTATTTTGCTCCTACTCTACCAATTAGAGTGGTTGTTCATAAATGCCACAAACTTGTGCATAAGTACTTTACAAATGAATTTAAGTCTCTTTGCTGTAGGGGAAACAGGAGTAACATAGTATTAGTGTGCTGCATAAAGTCTGCATCACAACCATCTGAGTTTCAGTTAACTTGTGATTTACATAATGTAGAATTAAAGGGTTTGGCCTTACATATAGAACTCCCCTTGTGTCTTCAAGACTTGGAGCCAGAGATCTCTCTGATGGAAGATCTGAAAGTTTCATTGAATTTAAGAGAATGACTTCGCAGTTGAGGGTGCCCAGGGGCTTCACTCTACCATCAGATTGCATTGTGTGACCTTGAGACATCAGGCTTTGGCCCCAGCTCCCCTCCTCTGTGATGAGGATAACACCTTTCTTACAGATCTCACTGACTTCTCTTAGTCCTTGTATAAGCAGGAGATAAAAAGGCACCACAATTACAGATCAAATCAATGCAAACATTCACTAGTACTCTCAAATAAAGTTGCAGACACAAGTAATTGCCTCGGCCTCAGTGGGGACAAGAACACCCTTCCTGGCATCAAGAGACATCACAAAAATAGGGAAGCCAAATATTTAGTCATTTCAGATGCTGCCAATGTCATCCAGCATCAACTCTGCTGCAGCAGCACGGATCTAACTCACTATGTGCTGTAACAACTGACTGCTGAGCAGCTTTTCCCCCACAGCCACACTGTGAAGTCCATATCTGCAGGGATCTCAGCCCAGCTGAGTTCATGGCTATTTCAACAGCACTGATAATTGCTCAAACTGCGTTTTCCCCTTGCCCCAATCGTTCATAGTGTTAGCAAGACTCTGGAATTGATGGAGATACCAATTTAACAGAGATATATTTATACTTGGAAAAGAAGTTTCTCGCAGACATTTATGTCCAAGTGAATTTTTTAACTCTGCAGTTAAAATTCCATCCCCATTCCAGTAACAAATCCGTTCACACTGCCCTTTTCTCCAGAAATCACAGTGCAGTAAGAGGCTATGCTAACCCATTTCCTACGCTAATCCAACTTTTGAAGGCTGTAGGTAGGTATTAATGCCTGGAGGTCATGGGACCACTCTTCTTAGGTGCATAAAACACACTTTCAAGGCGAGTTCAGAAGATACAAGGACATGGTCTCTCGGGAGAAGGGTGCTGAGGTTTGAGCCTGGGTATCTCAGGACACAACTGCGGTTTTATGACAGATCGCTTAAGAACTAGAGGTAAAGGCAGGTCAGTGGGGGCTGCAACCCCCCGAGTCCATCCGGCAGCTCCGGGTCGCTCGGGACGAGCACGGGAAGGGGAATCCCTGGCTGAGGCTGCCGCTTTGCAGATCACTTGAAGGAGAAAAGCTCTGGCACTACTGCACTCTTAAAGCTGCAGTGCTCAATTTCTCCTTCGTCCCTCGGTACCTCGCCACACAATCCCCAGTTTCTTTGCTGGGGGGATGACAGGGAGTGACAGTTGGGGAGCTAAGCTGGGGAAAGGGGGAAAAAGAAGGGAGGATGAGGGAAGTTTCCTTCCCTGAAGTACTGCATCAGCAGCAAGTCCCCGCGTCCTGATGCACTCCTGCAATGCTCTGCAGCCTAGCACAGGGCTCGGACTGCAGCACAACTGCACCAGCCTGGAGGCATTAAACCCCCTCTCAAACCAGCCTGGAAAACGAGCAGCAGAGAGAATGCAAGCCCAGAGCTCCCAACAAGTCATTTTAGTGGGTTTGTTTCGAGGAGGGTGTTGGGGGTTTGGTTTAAAAAAGAGGATTTTATAAAAAGACTTCAGCCTCCCTCATATTGGTCCCAAGGAGAATTCAAAAGGCAGAAAGGAGCTGAATGAAGTTGGATCAGCCAGCACATGCCAGAAGTTGGACTTTTAAATCTTGCATCCCTTATAAAAGACCACCCCGCAGGAGGGAGGACCACAACCTCTTTAAAATGCCTCCTTCCCCACAGAAAGGGCATGCAAAGGAACGCGCTTCCATTAAAGCAGGTTAGGAAACCCTCCCTCCCTCCCAAGTTCTCTCTTCTTACCCCAAATCCACTCCGTAGAGCTCTGCTGTCTCAGGGATGAAGCGTTGTCTAGAGCAGCAAAAGTTGCCGACTGCTTCTCCTGCGAGGGAGGCAGGACCTGGCATAAGTAGTGTCAGACGGGTCCT
>JANRGW010001618.1:0-25948 GCA_024733675.1 Psilopsiagon aymara | reverse complement strand
CCGCGAGGCCTCCCCAGCAGCTGCGCAGAGGGGCCGCGCTCGCGCGCCGCGGCTGAGGGGAGCCGGCGGGGAGGGCGGTGCAGGCCAATGAGTTGAAGAGTCGCCGCTCGGGCAGGAGCCGCGCCGCTGCCGCCCCGCGGAGTTCGGGCTTTGCCTCCCCTCGCTTCCCCGCTCTTCCCTTCCACACCGACAGCCGCTTCTCCCGAGCCGCCCCCGCCAGCTTCCCTTCCCTTCCTCCCTCTGTCCCTGCAGCCGTGCCTGCCCCGGGGCCGCCCGCACCATGCCGTCCGTGCCGCTGCCGCCCAAGGAGAGCAACCTCTTCAAGCGGATCCTGGTGAGCCACCGGCCCCGCTCCTCTTTCTTCCCTCCGCCGCCGCTCTTCGCTCCTTTCACACACCGGCCTCGCTCGGTGCCCTTCGACCCACGGCGCGGGTTACTTCTCCCGCTGCCGGAGTTGTCTCTGGCTGAGCGAGGAAGGATGTGGCGGCCGCGCTTGCCCGCGGGAGCCGGGGCTGCTGCTGCCTCGTCCCGGTTCGTCCACGTTACCTTCCTTTGTCTGGGCCCCGCCGAGCAGGCCGGGAGAGCCCCCCTCTTTCGTGTGGGGGCCCGGCAAGGGCCGGTGTCGCCCCCGGCCGGGCGAGGGTGGGAAGGAGGGCGGGAGCCGGTCAGCCGCCCGGGGCCGCGCTTCTCCGGGCTCCCTGACGGTGACTTCCAGCTGAGCGCCGGCCGCGGGGCTCGGCAGCGCGCCTTCGCCGCTCCGTTCTCCTTGTCCCTCCCGCCGCAGCGGGGCGGAGGTGGGCCGTACCCGCGCCGTGCCCGTGGTCTGGCGGGCGAGTGGAAGCGACGTCTCGGAGGGAGCTGTCATCCCATCCCCGCTGCGGCTCTGGTTTCGGGGTGCGTGTGCTGCTTCCCCCGTGTTACCGCGCTCGGGAGGGTAGAAGAAACCCTTGGAGCACGGTGCTAGCGTCGCAGAGGTTTGGTGTTCCAAAGCCGATGTCCGTAGATGCTTCATTGTCAGCAATAACGTCGGTTTTAGCGTAGGGACTAAATTAAAACTAGTTCACTGAACTGTCTTAAGTGTAGTTGAAGGCGCCTGATGGTTTAAAGTATGACTCTGTACGTCCTTTGGAAGACTTGTCTCAATTTCTCCGTGCTCACTCAGTTATTATATTGGGCTGCTTCAGCTCTTTGAGACCTAGTGGAGCAAAGGACGTTTAGTGATTGTGAGGTAACTTTAAAGAAAGAGCTCACTTTAAGTTTCTGCTCAATCACTGTAATATTTTATAATGCTTAATCTTTATGGAAAGAAAAAGCACGCATGCACACCCCAAGAAGAAAAAACCCCAACACAACCCACAGCCAAAATGCCAGACTATCCTTTTCATTAACTTTTCTGTGTGATAGTAATGGGGTTCCAGCCTCAACAAAGTTTTGTGCCAGATTGCTCGTCTGTGGGCAGAGGAGGTCTGTGCAGCGCAGTGGTAATCTGTTGGCAGGCATGACTTTCTTTAGTTATATTGGGGTTTGTTAGACTACTTTCAGTAACTGTGGTTAAGAGGTGAGCATTTTGGCTTCAGGAAGCTGAGCTCAGAACAAACAGCATGTGTAGGCCTGTGTACTCCGTATGTAGCTAGTGCATTTCAGCAGGTGCTTCATAACTTTGCTTTGGGTTTGGGTAGTAGGCAGGTTTTAAGACTTAGTGTTTCTTAATGGTGATTTGTTGCTTATTGCATGCTTATGGTATGCATCTTAGTAAGTCATTCTAGCACTCCTCTTTCTCTCTGCTAAAAATAAATGACTAATATTAGAACAGTTAAGTGATTATTCTTACTAGTAGCAAACAAGTTCACAGTAGCAATCACTTCTGAAGTTTTTTTCAACTGGAATGTAGAAGAGTTTTTCTGGAGATTGTATTTTATGCAACTTCCCCCCCCTTTTTCAGCTAAGCAGTGGGCAAAGCATAAGGGCTTAGGCAAGGAAAAAGAATTGCATAAAGCTTCAGTGAAGCCTGTGTGGAAACTTACTTGCTTTCTGAAGCCTTTGGAAGGTTTAACTGGTTCAGTGGCTAGTCACAGTTCCTAAAGCGGTAATCACAAACTTCGGCTTGTTAGCTTGTTATGTCATAGTCTGATACTTTTTGAAATACTTTCTCTAGTTAGCTTTGACTTTTTCATTGTGCAGTTTTTCCTGGAATGTTAATGGCTACGTAGTAGAAGTTGAACTCTTCTGTTGCTTGACATGTTTCAGAGGGTTTTAGTGCAGTAGTATAGCTTATAGTGCTGAGGCAGCTTTTTGCCTACTCTAGTGCTGCCAGAATACTTGAAATTATTAGGGATACTATGGGCATTTTAAAAATTGGGGGTAGGGTGGGGTGTTATGTGGGAGGCTGTATAACGCCTTACAAGCATGTAGGGATTTAATGACTTGGAACAGATGCAAGGAAGCTGTAGTCATATATTAAGATGAAGTATTTTTACAAACACTCTGGAGAATTAGCAGTTATGAAATGGGAACCTCATTTGGAGATCATGGGAATTACTTAGGAGTCAGTGATTTGGTGTGTGTATGTAACATGTAAGAACAAGAACTGAATAAGAGCAAACCAATCTTACTAGAGCTGCCTAAACTAGTGTGGCCTCCTGGAATTCAGTGTAAGCTCTGAAGTCTGCTCAAGAAGAGCCTTTAAGCCCCGTCAATTTACGTGCCTGTATGCTTGGCAGTCCTTGAGCAAGCTGACATAAAATTAGCTGTGATGTGATTAGAGAACTAATATCAATTGCAGCATAGATAATAGTTTTAATTTCTCAGTACTGCTGTAAGGTAGTGCTAGCACTTGTTTCTCTCACTGTCCTGACTCCCAGGTCTGTTTTGTTTCTAAGCCTTACTTCCACTCTTGTGTAGGGGAGGTGGCTCCTCAGACTGGTCTCTTCCCCTGGGAGCTGTGGTGGTGCTTGCAGGGGTGGTGGTGCTTGAAAGGGAGGGACTGAGCAACTTCAGGCTCTTCTCTTTCACTTCTCAGTCTCGCAGAAGGCTTGGAGGAAGTGTTTGAAAGCTTCCTGGTTCCCTGTTTATGGGAGCAGGGAAAGGCATCCATAAAGAAGAATTAATACAGGAATGCTGGGGTGTTTCTTGCCACTTAAAATCAGCCTTCGGCTCGTGAATTTTTAAGTGGATGGGGCAGATGTAATCTAAAATAAACACGTATGTGTGGTAGCTTAAAAATGCATCTTGTTAACTTTGAAGTTTGGTAATGTCCATTTGGTGTTTGTTTCTGGTAAGCTTAGGCAGATCTTTTGTGTCTTTAAAACAGTTGTAAGCTTGCGTTCAGAGTATGTTTTGGTTTAAGCACCTTTGGGTTTTGCTTTTTTCCCTCCACCTGGGCACCCAAATTATAAACTGTGTCTCAGCTTAAAATTGATTCTGTGAAGCCAAAGCTTAAAACTAAATCAGCCCTGTCTGGACGGGGCATGGTAGTAGACCTCACAAGTGCTTTAGAGGAAAGCCGTGCTGTTGTTGTCATACTTTCATGGCATACTTGCCAAATTGGTTTTGTTTTTGAGAAATGTTTAGTGTCTTGTAATAACTGCTGGTGTCTGCCCAGTATCACACAGTGTAACATACTGTCTGATGTTTGGTTTTTTTTTTTGTGCCTGATACAGTTGTAGATAGTGTCATGCCTGTAAATAATTCTTTGATTTCCTAGTGAATTCCTCATACTCTCATTGCATAAAATAAGGTTTGCTGCTTTAATTGCAAATGTGCTTCCCTTGAGGAAGGGCTAGCCTGTGAATATTTCACCCTGTTTTGAGTCAGCTAAGTCCTAGTACCTCTGCAGATGCAAGGCATTACTCTTGCTGAGATCAGTGTAGGCATTTACTCTTATTTGGCTTCAAGTAATTAAGCACAAAGTCTGCAAGTACATATCTTTGTAGCAGTGACTTGTTGCTGCTCAACTCATTCAGGCATGTATCTCCCACTTTTTGTGGCTGAGGAAAACTTAGAAATTATCTCAAGTGCCCTATCTCTGAGGAGGTGTTCCACTTCCCTGTAGTGTCCTTTTTGTTCCCTGACTTCTGTAATAATCTTCAGAAACTTATTCTTTGATAAAATGTAAGTGTGCAAGTGTTTGTAGAAGTTAATTTAATTCAGTCTTATTCATAAAATTCCAAAAGTTTTTAATTTTATTTAATGAAATTATAATAGATTATAAGCATGCAAATAGTCAGTCTCCTGGTAATGATGTGGGGGTGTTAACCAAACTATTAAACTCAGTAATTGGGAAGGTATGATGCTATGCTAGTTAATGCTTCCCAAAGGATATGAATAATATAGCTGAGGTCGCCGTTGTGACCTGTTACTGGAGTGGTGGATGTTGCAAGTCTCTGTTAAAGATCCGTTTGTTTAAAGGTAGGACTATGGAGCGGCCAGTAAAAATCTTTGGATGTAACTAGTAAGGCTGGTTTGTGGTGTGGTTGTTAACTTGTGCTGTTAAGGAGGGGCGGCATAGGAAGAGTGTAGGGTGCTTCCTTGCTACTGACTTTCAAAGGAGGTAGTGATGATCTGTGGCCAGCTGCAGATTGCTAACATATCCGAATTGTGGAGGAGAGATACTAGAGTAATGGTAAGAGTCCATAAGACTTCCATGAGGGAAGATCATGCTTCACAGTTGTCAGTGATTTAAGTGAATCTGATTTGGAGAAGAATTTATCCCAAATAAATATTCTTCTCTTAATTTTTAAAAAGGAGCTTGTAAATGTCACTGTGGAAGGCTCATAAAGCAAGCTTCCATGGAATGGTGCCAGTTGGTTATTCATTCTGGGCTTTCCTTAAGGAAAGTTCCTATGTGAATGAATGATAACTTGTCAGAATGAAGTCCCATTGTGTTTTGTGCTGGAACTTTTTTCTAATTGCCTGTGGTTATATTGAACAGAAGAAGTGATGAACAGCTGGAAGAGTTTGGTTGTACTAAGGTACTCACACAAGAAGTGTAGGCTGTGTGGAAGTACTTCATGTTTCTGGAGTAAGTTGAGTTCTAGCAAGTAGAAGTGTTTGTAGATAAACGTTACACTTGGAAATCCTACCTTGATGTAAACCTAGTATGGGCCGTGAGCGGGATTGCTCAGGTTGGAGGATCCATTAACATACTTTCATTGTACAGAAATGAAAAGCTGGTAAATCCTGGGAAAAGAAAAAGGCTGTTATGCCACTGAAGTGCACTGCTAGTCTACATGTGCAACACCGTGTGCATTGCTGTTTCCCTGGCCCTGCCCCCACCCATAAGCCTCCTCAGAAGAAGGGTGCAAGTATGAAATGACCTTCTTGAAGGAGAAGAAACTTAAGATTCTGAAATTATGAATGATCTGGAGAAGTTAAATAGAGACTTGCTTATTTTCAAGCTATCCTGTCTAGCTTTTATTTTGGTAGAAGTGGTGGCTGCAAAGTGGCAAGTTCCAAACAAACAGTTCTTAACAAGAAGGTAGCTATATTGTGGAACCCTTTGCTGTGCCAGATCTAGATCTAGTAGCTATGGAAAGATTTAGGCACTTTGAGAGGGGTTTGTGGAGGGGGAAGCCTTTACTGTTTTACGTGTGTTAAGATATTTCTTCTGGTTCAGAGGATTGGTAAGGCACAAATAAGTGGAGGCTGTGAATATTCTCATAACTGTAATAACGCTGGTCTTGCTTGTAAGCTGCTCCCTATGTGCTTAACACTTGTATTTTGCCTTTAGTGGATTGTAGCAGGTGAGTTTGATCTCTCTGACCTGATCTGTTAATTCATGCAACCTTTTTGTATCAGTTACTGAAATCTTTTATGGAACACTGAGGTGAAGTTAACTTTAAGGTTTTTATTGGTAACTACTGTGAACTTGCTTTTACGATGTCTAAATAAAAATAAAACTTTTTAAAAGCTGGAGATTTATATATATTGAAAAATGTGTATGTGTATATCTGGTCTTGCCGAACAATGCTGATGTTGATGGTTTCAGTTGCTAGACTGCTCACAAATGCAGTTCCAATAGCTTGTGGAGCACCTGCTCAGTCTGAGTTCTTGCTAAGCAAATTACAGTTTTATCCCAGGAGATGTGGCAGATGGGTCTCTTCAATACTTCTACACAATGTGCAGGTTAAAAACTAGGTGAAAATATATGATGAGGTATGACTTGTCTAATTTCTATTGTTGCTGTTATGGTTTCTGCTTTGCAAGGGCATTTATATGATAATAAATGGTAGAGAACTCTTAACTCAAATATTGAAGAAGCTACACATGCTAAGGACTTGTATGCAAGACCTCTTTTGACTGCATATTCTGTCGTTTCTCCTCTTTCAAAGCAAAAGGAAAAAATGCTGTTGCATGCGAAGAATCAAGATAGTGAAATCTTGGATACTGTGACATTAGTAGTTCGATCAAAATGTTATCACTGTTTATGATGCTGGTCACTTGTTCTATTGTACACCACCATTGGTGATCTGACTCAGCACTGTTCTGCATTGCCAAGTGCCCAGATCTGGGAAAGAACTGTGACCTGTCTATTTCAACAGTTGAGCAAACCAGGCTGGAGCTACGTTACCTTCCTCTTATTCCAGCTGATGAAGTTAACCACTCTTAACAGCGGAGAGTTGGGGTGGGCATACATTTATAAAATAGCAGTAGGATTTGGGGGAAAGAGTTAGAAGTATTTCTACTTCATATATATGAATGAAACATAACTTCATTGGTACTGTGAAAGGGTTGTCCTGGGACTAGAAACCTAAGATGTTGGGAGAGTGGGAAACCAGTAGGGAACTCTTTCCTTGACCTCCATGAGCTGAAGCTTCCTCCAGCTGATACTTCCTCTTCCCCCCGCCCCGTCCTTCTCCCAAACATCAGTGAACTGAAATAAATGTGGAGAAAGGGTTGCTAGTTGGGGAACCTTGTGTAGAGGTCCCTATCTGTCTCTGAAATTTAATAGTGTTGTGATGCTTTCTTTTCCTGTATCAATATTGCAAAGTATCCAACTATTTAATGATCCATGGGGCATTTCCAACACAGATGCTGAACTCCTTCAGAACTTAATTGTATGTAAGTCAAACAAGGTGGTGTCAGACCTTGCCATCTAACTGGTAAATAATTTAGTAATTATTATTTGTTAGCGCAGGAACAGTAAATAATGACTTCTGCCAAAAGTCTGAATAAGGTACTCTGCTAACTAATTTCATCAGTTGCTATAAGAATGGTAGGTTGTCTGTTAGATGTAGATTACACTGTTTTATAGATGTGCAATAAAACAAGGCTTTTTAAAAGGTACAAGTGTTAAAAGCCATTTAAGAAGAATACTGACAGTGTGCTGATGTTCCTGTGTTGATTGTGCTTGGGTTTGGTCAGAAATGTGTATTAATAATTTGAACAGCCCTTAAATACTTGTCAGATAGCTCCCAGGAAAAGTTGCCCATCAGAACTGCAGTCAGTGATAACTTTGAGGGTTTTTTTATTACTGAACTTGTTGATCATTATGGTATGGACAGATTGTCAGCACAGCTGACTTCTAGCATCACTTTCCATAGGGTTTAATGTGTAACCCTTGTCCTTTTCTCTAGGCATTCCACATCCACTTCTTGGGTTCCTTCCTCACTCCCATTAGTGTTACACAATAGACATACAGTTTAAAAGATGGAAGGTGGAGGATAGAAAATAAAAGACTAAAATTTTATTTAAATGAATCCTAAGTGTTGCCAAAAATCTGTTTTGCACTAAAATCTTGGTAGTGAGAGGGAAGACATTACCTAGCAAGAAGAATGTTGAAACTTTGTCAAGTGTTGAGAGGTCTGCAAGCGAGATTGTATGGAAGTATAGTAGCAAGGGAGACTGATAAACTTGAACAATGTTGTTCTTATAAAGCCTGATTATGTTTTTATTCAGCTACCTAAGAATAATTAAATCAGTTGAAATATTTGTCTTATTGGTGGTTCTGATGGTGCAGCATGTTCCTGGTGAGACACCTTATTGGTGTGCAGACCTGTGTTAATAGAATGTGGGCTGCATGGGTAGGGTATGGGAATTATCCTGAATTGCTGGCTGTGGTTTGGATTTAGTGGTGGAGAAGTTACTGTCAAGAGACTGCAAAGCTAACTTTGAAATTGCAGTGTTGTTATTAAAAACAAATTGTGCATATGATCATAGAACAGTTCGGATTGGAGGGGACCTTTAAAGGTCATCTACTCCAGTCCCTCTGCAATTAGCATGGATACTTTCAATGAGATCAGGTTTCTCAGGGACCTGTCCAGCCTGACCTTGAATGTGTCCAGTGATGGGGCATCTACCACCTTTCTAGGCAAGCCATTCCAGTGTTTCACTACCCACATAATAGAAAAAGGTCTTCCTAATATCTGGTCTGAATCTCCTCTCTTTTAGTTTAAACCCATTACCCCTTGGCCAGTTGCAGCAGGCCCTATTAAAAAGTTGGCCCCCGTCTTTCTTGTAAGGGCCCTTTTTCACATGCTCACCATGAACCTGGTCAGCGCATCTCACTTGAATTAAGCTGCTTCGCTGCAGCTCTGTTAGAGTCACAAACCATCTTCAACAACTTTATTAAAACATGTTAAGTTGATCAAGGAAGCATGTTTGCTATACTTAACACTGCTGTTTGGTTTAATGCAATACCTGTTCTCATTCTTGGAATGTGATACTACATTTTATTCAGCCTTTACAAAAATGGTTTATGAAATACGTCCCTTAGTACAGAGGCACTAGAGGCAGGGAGTGAGGAAGGGAATTGGTTGCTGCAGCTGCAGTCTTTCTCTGAGCAGCTGGTTGAGAATTTTTGTTAGATGGCCTCTCAGAACTAAGTGTTAATGTCTGAGGTCCATAATAAGATGTTCTTCAGCCATAAAATTGCTGATCTGTGTATTAAACTCTGTCTTCAGTATGTGAAAAATGTAGCTGTTCTCTCAATACAAGACTTCTTTTAAGTGGCAAATGCTTTGTCCAGGGAGGGTAGTCTTTAAAAGCATCCCTTTAGTAACCTTATGTTACAGATAGTTAACCATAATTTATGTGTGAATGGCATATGCAGTTGACTTGTTACACATGAAGTTCTTCTGCTTCATAAGTAATGTTAGGGAGCCATTCAGATCCCTGATTCCGTTTATGTTTTGTAGTGGAAGGGTTTTTGTCTCTAAGTAATGATGGCAGGATACAAAACCCGAGAATTTGTGAAGGGCAGTTCCTCAGTTGAAGCAGCAAAGCGCTGTAGCATAGGATTAAAGTCTCCTTTTGCTTTCCATTGTTGTATGTTTGTTACTAATATTGTTTTGTTACAGTTACTTCCTAGATGCTGTGCCTATTGACCTCCATGTAGAGGCACTTGATAGTTCTCTGAAAGTGCATAAACTGTTGTGTAGATTAATTGTACAGCAAAGTCTACAAGTAGTTTATATTTTGGAGTTAGTGTTGAAAAAGAGAATAAGCCAGGATGAGTTTTTGCCAGGGGAGGTAACATCCTTCCAGGAACATCTGGTAGTAGAAGTTCTGGATAACGTTTTGGCCTTGCCAGAACCTCCCTTTGAGGTTTCAAGCCTGTAAACAGTCGTGATTTGGCTTTAGTTTTAGCAGGAAATTATTGCCATAAAAGGGTGCTGGGGAGCCTCACATTAGGCAAAACAGATAAGGCTGTTTAAAAAAAGAAAGGGGGGGGGAAAACCGCCCACAAACAGCCACAAACACACCCCACACCCCCAAAACACCCACAAAAAAACAACCCAGCATATTTGCTTGAGCTTTTAGTGTACCAAAGACTTAATGCAATGTGACAGATACTAATGAACACATTTCAGTTGTATTTGTCCTAATTAGAACTAAACTTGAGAATGCATATGGAGACATCAGGTTTCTAAACTATGGAGTTCTCATCTGTACTACAAAATGAGATGGTATCATAGGGCAGCAAACTGGTCTTCTGTAAACAAGATGCAGGTGGAGCATAGTGTGTTCATTCACAGGTTTTGGACAGACAGAAGTTTAAAAGTAGGCCTTTCATGATGTTTGGATACTTTAAAGCTCCAGGCTTGTCCATGTAACTGAATCTGTCAGCCTTTCAGTATATCTGTGTTGCCAGTGAGAACCAAGTAATTGCATCAAATCACGGACTGGTTTGGGTCCTTAAAGGGACCTTAAAGCTTATCTAGTTCCTGCCACGGGTAGAGACACCTTTCACTAGACCGGGTTGCTCAAAGTCCTTTTCTCTTACATGGGTAAACATTTAAGCAAATGTATTGGTATAAATGCATAACTTATTTCCACCCATTGTTGGCCTTTAGAAAAATGTGATCTTGTTTCTCCCTAAAAAATCTGAAATTTGTTTATAATTCAGTTCTTATTCTAGGTCTGAGACTGAACTCTATAGGCTAAAAATGTCAGAACAGGGGTAATAAATGTGATTTCCTCAAGAAGTTAATCTATTTTAAGTGCACACTTGACTCAAATAGCTTTTGTTCTATGGTTAAGCATTGCTGTGTATTTGCAGTTTCACTCAACTTTGCAAGAGTTGTAGAATCATGGATGAATATTCACTATTCTGTTAACTCTTTCAGGCATACCTGAATAAGTTTAGAAAGCACGCTTTGATCATTGTTGGTATTTTCTTATGATTCTTTAAAAACAATACTAAGTGTCTTAAGAAAGAAAAATAGGTGTATGGGAGAATTTGGTGTCCTCCTAGAAGGAACTGCAAGTTTTGCTGCAGCCTGGTCTATTTTAGGTAGACTAGTTCTCAGTTTAAAATTCCCAAAGGTTTTTTGTTACTGCTGTTTAAATGTTAATTGCCAAAGTTCCTGTTGCCTCTGATGGGAACTCCCTGGCTGTCCTGCCAGGAGTCAGCCAGGCAGAGCAGCCTCATCTGGTAGCAAGGTGAGTTGTCCTTTGTTTTGAGGGGTGACGTAGCTGACTGCCAAAGGTTGCTGCTGACCTAAATTATTATACAGTTTAGTCTCTACTTAATCACGGTTAACTGCAAGTGTATTGAGTTTCAGGTAGCAAAGGCTTGCAAACTATCTGCAGTTAAGTCTTTCCTGGAGACTGGAGTCACATAACCAATTACCCAGAAGTGAGCATAGGCATGTTTCTGTATTGCTTGTATCCTGGGAAGAAACACAGTGATGTATTGTGGCTGCAAAGCAGTTACTACACTGTGCAATTATTTAACATAGACTTTACCTCTGTCCTGGGAGATTGATGGAGTGGGAGTGATCTATGAGTCTGTTCGAGTACTCAGGCACAGAACTGAAATGACACTGTTCCTACTGAGAGCAGCTGTCTAAATTACAGCAGGACAATACACCTTGTTAACCGAAAATGGTGCCAAGTTGAGCCTGATTTATTTGGGTTTTGTTTTCCTTACTTCAAGTTAAAAAGCTTAAATAACCTTAAGTCATTCATGCCTACTGAGACAAGCGTGCTTTTAACTGGCTGAAGTAAATTTGTTTAAAATTGATCAACTGTAGTGATTAGTAATCATTTAAATTACTAAGACCTTACTGACCTGTTAATACCAGGTAACATCTTTCAAAAGAAGCAAAGGGACCCAGGCGCTCATGTAGGTTTTTGGGGTTTTTTTATCTTGTTCCCAAAGTTGAACCACATTGTTTGCCAGTTCACCTGGTAATTAGGTAAATGATAACCTAAAGAAGTCTAAAAGTAGCCCATAGCTGTAGTGTTCCAGCTAGAAATTAGGTTGTTTTGTTTTGTTTTGCTTTTAATACCCAGGTAAATTCTCCCTCCCCAGATATCTGTATATAGATTTTTTTGAGGTTATTATAGGTCTGTCCAACTTCACGGTTACTCTCTTCCCCCTGAAAGTGTACATAGCAGCAAGTCTTCTGACTGAGATTACTCTGGGAGGTCACTGCATCAGGGAAATAGGATGTTGAAAGGAGCGTCTAGACTCTTTTAAGCCTTCCCAGAAGTTCATGATTTCTGACTTGGCTCTCCTTTAAGAATTTCCAAATGAAAGTAGACATTCCTACTTGTCTTCCCTATTTCTGTTGAAAAGGGATTAACAGTTTTTCATAAAAAAGAGGGCATGAGGTGGAGCATTGGCTGTATGTAAATGAAAGTAGGTAGTGTTCTGAATGCTGAGAAAAGGCAGTGTAACAGGAATAGTCGTATTGAGCTAGAGGTTGTTAGTGATCCGATAGTCATTCCTTGCTGAAAGAACTGCCTTTGCAATGCAATCTTAAGGTACTCTGGTTTTAAATGCATTTCAGTGATTATATTCCATCTTTTTTCCAGAAATGTTATGAACAAAAACAGTACAAAAATGGACTCAAGTTCTGCAAGATGATCCTCTCTAACCCAAAATTTGCTGAACATGGAGGTAACTGCAGACTCAAAAGATTGTTTGGGGTTTTTTTTGGGGGGGGGGTTGTTTGGTTTTTGTTTTTTTTTTTTTTCCCTCTCTATCATGAGCCTAAATGTATAATTAGTCTATTCCATACTATTGGGAAAGAAAAGAGCTTGTTGCTGAGTATGGTTGTGTCCTTAGGACTGAATAGTTAACTGGGGTTCTTCAGGTTTTGTGCCTTCAGACCAGGTTTCCACCCTAGTTCAGTCAAGCACTCCTGTGCAGTGGGATGATGATCGAAATATATGGTGGAAGCACACTTCAGTGAAGCTTCCAAGTACGTTGCCTTTCTAGGTTTTTGGGTCAGAGTGATAGTGTGGGATTTTCTTGTATTCCTACATTCCTGTTTAATAGCAAGCCCAGCCTTTTTTTATATTTATATTTTATTTATATTACATCAAGGTATTCCACCAATGAATTAAAAATCTTGCCTTTTTTGTCAAGTTCATATTCTTAAATTTTCCGTCCTGCATACCGAATTGCTACTTATGAGGAGCAAAGTTAACTGTAATACTGTTGGTGCTAAGACTTGAAGCTAGAGACAGAATCTGGAGATCATGTTCTGATAAAAACTACAGGAAATTGGACAGCAAAACCTGTCAGAACTTAATCCTCAGTAAGATACTCTAGTCTTACTCTAGTACAGAGTTTCTGTGCATGGCTCAGCCAATCTTTCCTTCTGATACAGTGACTTTTTCTTGTTTGTCTGCTTTTGAAGTAACCTAACATTGAGCATGCATGTACTGTGTCAGTAAGATTATTTTCTTGTTTGACATTGTCAAATCTTGTCGAAATGTTCAGCTAATCCTTTTCGTGCTTCCATCAGTCTGCTGTTTCTTTGTCTTCATTACTTCCCTAGAGATAAAATTACAGTTTTCTTGCTGCCTCAAAGCTGGAGTGGCTTTTCCAGTTCTGATCTAATGCATTTGTCTCCACTACCATTTGTTTTTATAACATCTCAGTATACATCTCTTTCTTTGTTTTTGCTGCCACTTAAACTTTTGCAGGACAACTAGATGCCTTGGCAGTCCACATACTACTTGGGTTCTGAGCCACTAATGGCTTTGAAGCTTGGGAGCAGAGCCTGGAATGAACAGCTGAAGCAGAACTAAGCTGATGAAATGATCTGATGGGAAGCTGCACTGTTGTCACACTTCGCTTCAGAGACAAGGAATTTGAAAAATTTAGGGAGAAGGTGGCAAACAGATGGATTGCTGTGGCTGGGCAGTTATTTCCCTGGTGTGGGAAGGTAGCTTGCCCTCCTTCCCACAGTGGGGATATTCTTTTTTTCCAGCATCCTGATATTATTGGGAAGGCATTGTTCTAGCTTTTTCAATCCTTGCAATGTGTATGTAGGACAACTTCACACCAAAATCATCGTCTCATTTTGGATTATTGTTCACTGTAGGTCTACTTCTGCAGAAAACTCAGTTAAACAGGTCTGTCAGAATTCAAACTGCTGTTGCATCTGACCTTGAGATGGTGGACCATTGCCATTGATACTGGGGAAAAGGTTGCAATTGGAAGAAAACTAGAGTATTATGATGAAAATGTGACTCATCTTCTAGCAGGAGCCAAACCTCTTATTTAGGGGAAAAAAAAAAATTTAAAAAAAAAAAATCTGGAGCAGCTCTCAGGCCTAGTGCAGCTTGTTTCCCACAGTGTTACTTGAAGAATGGCAGAAAAGGAAAAGCAATAATCGTACCACTGTATTATTTGGAACCTTGTGCCTCTCAGTTTTGATTGAAATGCGCCTAATTTGAGGTGGTCTTTTAACCCCACAACACCATAGCAGGACATACGCTTCTCAACTAATGCTTTCTGAGCAGCCTGTACTACTGGAGCTGACTGTGACAGAGATTGGTTTCTTATGCTGTGACACAGTCTAATGATTTTTTTATTTTTCTTCTTGTTCTGCCCACTCTGGAGGTTTAACATGCATTGAGAAGCTCCCTAAAATTGCTTTAGCTTATTGTTAACTCCCTTAGAACCAGTTAAACATATTTTTTTTAGTTAATAAACTTAGTGTTGCTTGTGTTCATCAGATCTGTATGATGATATGCAGTGGTCTTAAGACCATTTTGAAGAAAGGAAGTGTTTCCATATAACAGAATTCAGCTGTGTGAGGCTGCTGTCCTGATCTAAATTTATCTTTTAATGAGGAACTTCACTGTGTAACAACTTCAAAGGATATCTGCTCTGTAAAACTGGCCTATGGGAAGTCAGAAACATGAGTGTATGATATGTCTTACAGAGACGCTGGCAATGAAAGGACTGACCCTGAACTGCTTAGGGAAGAAGGAGGAAGCATATGAATTTGTTCGTAAAGGACTTCGTAATGATGTAAAGAGTCATGTCTGTATCCTTTGTAGTATAAAATCTGATCTTTTTTGCTATGAGTTCTTACGTTTGCTTGTATGTACTGATGTAGCAACAAAGTCATAGTTTTGAGGTACATAATGTGATCTGCATAAAAAAGTCTAAAGGTGTTATATATGAATATTGGTATACAATGAATATTAATTGGCATTCAAACACCTGAAAGAAGGTTATATTTTCTTTTCTACAGTTTTGCAGAACCTTTAAGAAAAATGCCTTTTACATTAATGTCTTAGGAAAAGACCATCTATAATGGTATGTCTTTGTAAAATCTGGCTTTTTCCTAACATTTCCTTCTCTCAAAAAGGTGTAAGAAATCTGATCTAGAGGTGTTCTGAAAGAACCTGGTTTGCCACTAAATTTTAGGTAGTGCTTTAGGTCTCCTGGCTTGTTAACTAATACTCTGTTCTGACCTTGTCTTTCAGAAGTTTATACCTGTAAACTACCTGACAGCTATTTAGACAGCTACTCCCAAAGTTCTTCTGTTTAAGCCGCAGTAGAAGACTATTCCAGATTGGCACAGAATGTCTTACTTGTTCTGTATGTATTTAACTTGCATGTTAGGGGGAAGTTGTCCCATTAAATATTCCAGTTTTTAACAAAATCTTCCTTTAGTGTCACAGGAAACACTTTCTGATGACTGTGTAGGTAAGAGAAAGAGATGGCTGTTTACACCATTCCTTTGTTCAGGGGACTTGAGGTTGGAAAACCCCTGTTAAACTCTGCTAACCTCCATACACTTAGAGGTATGCCATAGAACAATCAAAGACAATTTGTACCTTGTTGATTCTAAAAGCTGAATACCTAAGGAATACTAAAACAATTTTAATCTACGTGTAAGAAGTCTTGCACCTTGAATCAGGGAATAAAAAGAGTCTGGGTGAGTCAGGGAGAGTTTGGAGGAGGTTTTCATTCCTAAACAAAGTTCCACATTGGAATTTATCAGCATCACTAGTTCTTGTCTACAGTTCATGCTGACGCTTAAACTATCTGGAGGACTCCCCTGCAAATGCTCCCCTACAAATACAAAAAACCTCTTTTACCTACTACCATGCTTTAAGAGCACCCAATGTACTATCATAATGTCACTGCCCAAATATCTGAATCTTTCCTGATGATTGGGCTCCCATACATGGGGAGAGTCAAGACTAAAGTATATATTCCAGCCCATGAGAAATAGATGTGAGGCTGAGCTGTTTATTAAAGGTTCCTTCTACATCCTTTGCAAAGACTTGTGACTAGCCACATGAAGTTCTGATGAAAGCTTCCAGGCCTATTAATTCTCAGTGTTATTACCTAAGCAGAGCTTGGGAGGTTCTCTAGAATGTTTGCATCTGCTTTTTTATGTGAGCTTCATGCCTGTTATTCAGTTTAAAGGGAGAGGCAAGGGGAGAAGGGGGTAGCCACTGAAGTCACCTTGTTCCAGTAGCTGGTTTTGAGGAGGTGAAATACATGTATGTGTTCTTATTTTCTTAGGGTAACTTTTAAAGGTGCTTTTGATTTATTTTGTTACCTGTGCTTTTTAGAAAGGACGTGGTGGAGGGTGTTTAAAATACACCTGGTCAATTCAGTGTTGTTTAAGGAGTAGGAAATTTTAATTCTGTGTTTTTCCATATTGAGGTCTGTAGGGAAATAGCCATTGTGAAATGGTTTAGAAAGCCAGAAATTTTCTGGTCAAACTACATATTATATTCAGGACGCTGTAGGAACACATGCAAGACCGCCCAGAGCTGTCTACTGTAATAATTGGTAGTACTGTGCTTTGGTGGATTGTGTCAGCTGTTAACATTCCTTAATGCTGAGTCTTGACTACTGTATACACTTACTACTGAATGGGTTTGTGCTTTTCTTTACATGATTGCTTGGTCACAGATGTGATTTATGAAAAATTAAGCCAGATTTCCTGGATTCAGTTGGTATGGTAATGATGCCTGATAAATTACTCCAAGCATCATCTTGGTTTAAGTATATGTTTGAAGTGCACATAAATTCTTTTGTACTGAACTGTCATTCTCTAGGTGAGAATCTAAAATGCCAGTAGTTCTGATGCAGGTATGTAAAGAAGCTGCATTTAACTTTGATCCATGTCTTGAATACTTGAACTCAAATAGCCAAGGCAGGGTTTATAGAAAGAAGTAGCAGTACTATACCCAACTGCTGTAACTGTATACCAAATTGTTTTGTTCCCCTTTCCCATCTAGCCTTACATCCTCAAGGCAGTGACAGCCCCTCCCCTAACAGTCTCAAACATTTATATGAGGATTTTGTGGGCTTCAGCTGGCTAAAATGAATTTAGTGTTCCTGTAGAAATGCAAAAAGGGGTCTTTTGCTTCTGAGAAGTTTCCTTCAGACTTAATTGTCACAAGTCTTCTTTTGCTTGAGGTCTTATATCTAGAATTGACTTCAGGGCATGAGTCTTTCTAAGAAAGAAGAATCTTACAGTTCTGTTTCTTCCATTAACTTGACCAGGTTAACCCACTGAAATGCAAAGTTTAGGAACGGTTGTATCTTTGGAGGAAACAATTGCTTCTGTTTCAATTCAATAGCATATTAACTCTTGAATATTTCGATTATAAACACTGAGTTATTTGTGTCATCTTAATTGAAAGCGGGTGAAGGATGCGTGTACCTCTGGCCAAGATGTGCTGTGTTTTTGCTGCTTCAGGGGCACATGGGAGAGCTTTTGAGCCACTACTGATTTGAAAATTGATACTGTGGAAGATGTTGCCTTAGTGAGCTACTAGTAACCTGGAATAGCAAAAAGTAGATAATTGCAAGTAATCTTAAGAAGACTTTTGAAAACTAATGTAAATACAATGTACTGTGTTGCTATGACATATGTTGATTTCATGCTTTGAATTCAGAATCTTTCCAGGATAAAAAATGATGCTCGTGAGAGAAAAGTCTAGTGAAATGATCCAGAAGTCATGGAAATCTGAGTTGCTGAGAATGCGACAAAGGCTTTTGACTTTTGAAATGTTAAGGTTTCCTTTTGTCAGTGAGTAAAGTGAGCCTCTCTGTTTCTCTTACTGTGAAATCTGGGAACAGCTCGATGTTACAGATAGGCAAATGAGCAAAAGTAAAACTCACACACTAATTGTCTTGTTAGAGTGAGACACTTCTAAAAGTAAGAAGCCCTGCTGTAGTTACAGTAGTATATTGTAAACCATACATCTCTAAGAATATCTCTTCTGGATCTTAAGGAGTTTGAGTCATTCAGTTCTGTATAACTGGGGTTTTGGGGGGTGTATGAGCTTGACTGAATGGAAGATACTTTATTTATTTTTTTTTGAACTTTAAATGTTTCTAAGTAAGCAATAATATTTTAAAATGTGACAGCAAACTCCAGCTGCAGTAATGAAACTTAATTTGTAAGGATGCTGATCCTCAGGGAACATGCCATGTTGTTTCATAAAACAAATGCACTGCAGTTACTTGGAAACTTGTCAGTATATTTTCCTTAATGTGCATTAGGTTGGCATGTCTATGGTCTTCTGCAACGTTCTGATAAGAAATACGATGAAGCCATCAAGTGTTACCGGAACGCACTCAAGCTAGATAAAGATAATCTACAGATCTTGAGAGATCTCTCTTTGTTACAGATTCAGATGAGGGATTTAGAAGGATACAGAGTAAGTATTCTCTTTGCATTCCCATTTTATTGCTGTTTGCATGCTCTTGTTATTCTATCCATTACTAAGTCTTCTGTTGGTAATTCTGTTGCTACTTGATTTTGCTGCTTCAAAAGTGTTTTAAGCTCTTTGTTTAGGAAAGCATGATAAGTATTGCAGCAGAGTTTCATGTAAGTTGAGAACAAAACTAAAGTACAGTTATTCAGTCCAATTTGACTTGCAGACCACCTTGTAAAACTCTAGTTCTCAACTTGTTTTTTCACTAAAATAATGAAAATGATTAAAGGTTAGCAAGTAGGAGAACTTAGTGTGCTGTTAAGTACTGCGAATGGTGTTTTGGGTGTCTATAGTGAAGGTGTGTTTTGTGAGAAATACCCTTTCATGTTTGCCTTGAGTATGTTGGAAACTTGCCCCATGATGATTGATTTCTTGGACCCAATACTGTTGTTATAAATAAAACTTTAAAATTTGTCTAAAACCAGAGTCAGTGATTTTAAAATGACTGAACTGATTTGGCTGTGATATGGAAAAGCACTGCTCCTCTTCTGGACGCTATTTCGTGTGAAGCAGAGGGCTGTATTGTGGGCTTTGGTGCTAGTTTATCTTCTTCACTGAGAAGGCTGAATTTGCTAATGCAAGAAAAGGGAATGACTGATTAGGGGATATGATTTGGCTCCGGAAAGGGGGTCTGAGAAGCGTTGCAGCAATGTAAGTATGAGGACCTTGTGCATGGGAAGAGAGTGGGACTGGTCTTTCAGTGGCAGTGAGCAGTTTTCCAGTGGAAAAACCTCTCTGAGATTTTGGAGCTCTGTTTTTGGAAATAATTTGGGCCCGTAAGAGATAGTCTTGAAAATGACAACTCTTGTGTCCTAATAAATAGATTTTATGCTTTGTGCCATGGCTCCTGTATTTAGGGCATAGCTCCCCATAATTTATGTGACAGAAACATGTTGCTTTTCCGTGTGCTGTAAGAATTTAAGAAATTGTCCAGGGCTTTTAAAAGATCTTTTAAAGTATAAGCTGTGCTGGTGGTAAATCATCATAAAGGTGGTATAACTTCCTTTGTTTTAAACATCTCTGTTACTTTAAAATTGCTTTTCTTTTCCTGAAGGAGACAAGATACCAGCTGCTTCAGCTGCGCCCCACACAAAGGGCTTCCTGGATCGGATATGCCATTGCATACCACTTACTAAAAGATTATGATATGGCCTTAAAACTACTTGAAGAGTTTAGGAAAACCCAACAGGTAAGACTCCTTGTTCTGGAATGAAAAGCTTTATTTTCATAAAAGGTGAAATCTGAGGAAAGAGTTCTTTCTGATTAGGAACTAGTTAAGAATTAGGAGGAAATTTATTATTTTGGAGGTTTCTGCTTTGAGCAGGAAGATTTCCAGCAGCTTAGCAGCTGATGCAAATTATACAGGAATACTTTCCTTCTCTCAATAGGCTCTTACGAGTTGAGGTTATAAGGGTAGACTGATGTGGAGCAAGTGAGGGACTTAGTGTTTGTGAGGCTTGTAGCTAAAGAAAACCTGTGATCATAGAATCATAGAATAGTTAGGGTTGGAAAGGACCTGAAGATCATCAGGTTCCAACCCCCCTGCCATGGGCAGGGACACCTCACAATAAACCATGCCACACAAGGCTATGTCCAACCTGGCCTTGAACACCGACAGGGATGGAGCATTCACAACTTCCCTGGGCAACCCCTTCCAGTGCCTCATCACCCTAACAGTAAAGAATTTCTTCCTCATATCCAATCTGAACTTCCCCTGTTTAAGTTTGAAACTGTTACTGTTATCCTGTCACTGCAGTCCCTAATGAAGAGTCCCTTCCCAGCATCCCTATAGGTCCCCTTCAGATATTGGAAGGCTGCTATGAGGTCTCCACACAGCCTTCTCTTCTCCAGGCTGAACAGCCCCAACTTTCTCAGCCTATCTTCATACAGGAGGTGCTCCAGTCCCGTGATCATCCTCATGGCCTTCCTCTGGACTTGTTCCAACAGTTCCCTGTCCTTTTTATATTGAGGACAGCAGAACTGCACACAATATTCCAAGTTTGGTCTCACGAGAGCAGAGTAGTGGGGCAGGAACACCTGCCTTGACCCTGTCCCTTTTGCAGTAGTAAAAGTAAAGTTAATTTTCTGAAGTAAAGCTTCAGAAAATACTGTTCAGTGTTGAATGTGCTCATTTGCCCTTTCTCCTGCCGTAGCCTAGAGGCTGTTACATCTCCACAAAGAATGTGAAAAACTCTTTAATTACTTTATATGCATCTGTATATTATGTACTTAAAATCATGTTCTTGGTGTCAAAGTAACAGGAAAGCATAGCTGAAATCTTTGAGAAGATGTTTTGTTACTGAAATTTGTTGGAGTAAATGGTATAGTGCTAAAATTGTTGGGTATAGCCTTTCTTCACGAGACCATTCCCTTATTCTGTTACTGGTAATGCAGAGATAAAAAGTTTGAATTCACAGAGTGCATGTGTTGATTATTCTGTAACATGGGAAGAAACCCCATGTTTATAGATGCATTTGGTTTGGGAGGCATGCTGGAAGTATCATGTGTAGATGATAAGATATCACCTAAGTTATAGACTTGAATGTTTTCAAACAAATATCTTGCATCCTCTCTGAGACAATTGCATTTGAGTTGTTATATGGCCAGAATGATGCTAACTCTAAGAGAGGATATTAATTGCTAGGAGGGACCGGTGTTTGTGTCTTGATCCTGTATTATGGTCAAACAAAGGATGTTGCAAGCCAGGTGTGTATATAGCTTGATTATTTCAGAAGAGCTGTAACTTCAGTGTTGTATGAAAACTGAAAACAATGAGTTTAAATGAAAACTGGGTCATATTTTGAGTGTTTCACAGCCAAAAAGTCATGGTTCATGAATGAGTCAGCAGAGCCCAGTCTGACTTCAGTCTTGAAATGACTGTTAGAATTAAAATATAAAATAGATGGGAAAAACTGCAAGTGAAGTGTTTCCATGGGCTACGAGGGTTTAACAGTGGTGTTGGGCCCCTGGAGAGAATGGAAGTGATAACTGTTAATGTTTTTTCTGAAAGGTTGTGCACAGATACCCTAATTTGAGGGCAGTCATGATGATATGCTCTCCAGTCTTGTGACTAAGCCAGATTTAAATACCATCTGCCATAGATGAGCATACGAAGTTAGTTGAGTCTGCTGTGCAAATTATCACAGTCTCAAATCTCACGCTAAATCCAAAGAAAGTCCTGAGCTCATGCCTTTTTTGTTGTTGTTGTTGTGTTGGGGTTTTTTGTTTTAGTAAAACTGGAAATACTTTAGAAACTTCCATAAATAGAAAAAAGGTTTGTACTTGAACAATGATCTGTTTAACTGTTGATTTGCGTAATATCAGTCACAGGCAAATGGTGGAAAAGCTGGTTATGCATTAAAGGACAGAAATACACTACAAATCTCAGACTAGTAATGTCAAGCTTTTCCTCTTTTTTTTGAGATGGTAGATACAGTTAAGTGTAATATTACATTTTCTTCCCCAAAGCACTGAAAATAAGATGACATTAGCTTAATATCTCTTGCAAATCCAGAGAATCCTATGCTAGCTCTCAGAAGAGTGCAGGGCTACCTTAGAGCCCAGCTACTGCAAGGGTCAATGTACAGAGTCCAGACCAGTCAGGAGCCACACTTTGGCTCTTCCATACTAGTCCCCCCAGTCACTGTTCTTGTGGTGTCTGGATATTTAGCAGTCGTGCGCTCAGAATAGTTGAGTTCAGGATACTCAGGAGCTACACTTCTTGCTTACTTTACTTTTCAAATCTTCTCTTGCCCTGTATTTTGTCCACATTCCTCCTCAGTAGATGAACTTCTGTGACTCTCTTGGTAGGATGCTGCATGTGACTAATAAAATGGTGGCTGTGTTCAGGGTTTAAAGGACAGTCGGAAGACTGAAGGGTTTCCAAATCACTAGTGAACGGGAATCATCAACTGATGCTTTCAAGTAGTTTTATGGCTGTCTCTACTGTTCACCATTATTGTTAATGGATAAAGAAGCAAATGTAATTTTACGAAAAATACTGCTGTCATAATAATTGGTAACTGGCAGTGTAGGATGATCATGTTAACTTACTTGAATTACTTAGGCAGCTCTGGCCATTCAGATGTGAATTAACACAGCCAAAACCAAGCAGTAAAACTTAAGAAAAAGAATGAGGAACTGTCATGTTAGTGATTGTAGGTGAGTATCTGAAGATGCAGTATTCCAAAAATAATGGAGCTAATCTAGCTGCAAGCTGTTGCCAAAACCAGCAGTCTGACTTTTTCCTGTGTGCTCCCACTGCTTCCTTGTGCAGCACTGGTCGACTCTTGGAGGGCTGGTTCAGGAAGCCAGGTGACAGAAAAATAATCCTTCTTTTGAAGGATTGATTGGCTGAACTGAACAACTGTGATGTGAGAGGGGAAAGAGGAAGGGGAATAGTAGAGGGAAGTGAACTGCCGTTGTTGATCCAGGCTGCAGTTAGATTGACTGGGCTTATTGTAAAATAGTCTCTTGGGGCTGGCGTATGGGTGAAAAGCAAAAAACACCCTTGTTTCTGAGAAGCAGCAGGGCTTTTCTTCATAGAGTACTGATTACAGAGAGATCAAGACTTTCTGATAACCCTGCTTTTTGAAAGTTAGAGGATTGGAGCAAATGCTGTCTAGTGAAGGGCAGACATTCTCTTTGTTTACTGTAAGCAGAAAAAAACTAGGTGGTTCTGGTACAGGTCAGATACTGATTCAGGGAAAAATGAGTGCTAGGAAGGTTGCTTAGTAGGGAAATATAAAGGAACAAGTAGTGGCAGGAAGTTGAGAAACAAATTCAAATGATACATCACTCTTTGTGAATTTTTTCACTTTTACTGCATCTGGATCAACATTGCCTGTCATATGAAAGCTGCAAATTAGCCAGATGCACAATATTTCAGTCAAAACCAGGTTGTGAGGTTGAATGCAGGCATCACTGCAGGAAGTATACCAGCCTGTGCTGTCCAAGTTAAAATCAAGTGATGTAAGCGTCACTTCAGAATTTAAATTTTGGGACCAAAGGTGTAGAACAACTATGCAGTTTGCTCTACTGCTGCATGTCCCATTTTTTCTTCTTTTCCAGAACGAAATTTTTATTTTAAATTTTTATTTTATTCCTAATTTCCACATCAGGCCCACAATTATAGATATGGACAGAAAACCTCTGGAGTTTTGGGGGTCTGCTCTTAGGTATGTTTTGGCTACATCTTGTCACATTCTCTCAGTGACAGTAATAGAGTATCGGTGCTTGTAAAGTTGTTACCTTCTTCTTTCTTGTTTTGGCCCAGGAGAGGAGGAAATTTATTTTGAACACAATTGAGTTCAAGGCAGAGTTGGACATGGGGCTGGAACTAGATGATCTTAAAGTCCTTTCCAACCCTAACAATTCTATAGTTCTATATTCAAGAATCACAACTCTTCTAGGAGGGGAGAGAGGAGTTAAGGTGTATTGTGCAGCAATAACAATGGCATGCACAAAACCTTTTTAGAAATATCTTATTCTTTACAGGACATTCTGATTCTTCGTATAAGGTAAGGGGCTTATAAACCGCTTGTCTTCTGATGAGTTGTACTTTTAAATCATCAATAGCCTGACATTTCAGTATCTCTTTAAAAATACTCCTAAAAGTACTTTTTAAAATGACCTTTTAAATGGAGCAGCAATACATCCAGTATCTTTCCGGATTTTCATTATCAAATTTTCATATTTGCCCTATGTGTAAGAGGGAGTTGATTTTTTTTTTTGGTGAAATTTCATGGGTTTTATTAGTCCTGCCAAAACGAAAGAGCTACAAGAAGGCCAATTGATATGTTTCTTGTCTTTTGTATATCAATTTTTAAGGGGTTTGGTGGCAATTTATATTTTGAGGATCTAAAATGAAGTAATGATGTGCTAAAAAGCTGTGCTACTTGTGGAATTTAGATACGTGTACAGTATTGGAAGGAAGGATATTTTCACGGAGGAAGTGAAGGAGGAAGAAGTAAAGCTGGGCTCTACAGTTTCAGTTCTTTGGTATTGCTGTAAGGACTGACAGGAAGACATGCTTAAACTCTTAACCCATTGCAATTCCCTGTCAATTCTGTTAAAGCAGTCAAAAATACTTTCCAGGTGGTGGTATCTTTATTAGTGACTTCCAATGTTTAATATGGTTAAAAATTAATTAAAGGTGGAACCAGAAACAGAGCTTTGGATGGAAGATATATTTTTTTAAGAAATGGGTAGGACTTGGTGCTATTCCAGTACGTACAAGGCCTTGTTCCGTTAGTTGTCATTTGCTATAGTATGTTAGTAGTTCCTAAAAAATACTTGAATGCAGTTACTTTCGGCCCCAAAACTGGTGTTCATTGTCAGATACTCTCTTCTTTACATATTTTTAGTTATGCCGTCTTCCGTAACTTTTCTATCTAAAAGGAAATCTTCCTTCCAGAAAGTCAGAGTACTGGAAAAGCTGCCTCTAAACATTAAAAGAGCATGTAAAAAGAAATGTTAAATCTCAGAATTAATCTGTGTTTAGGCGAGGTCTATAAGTAGTGGTTTAGGACAAGATTATTTTAATACAAAAGTTAATTTCAACCAGTTTAATGTATTGGGTTGGATTTTTTTTTTTGTTCTTTTATTAAACTTCTTAGTTCTTTAACGAAGACATAGGAAAAGCTTTTCTCAGGGAACAGAAAAGGAATAGTAAAGTATTTGGTGACCAGTGTGACTTCAAAGTGTTTGCTCAGAAAGAAACAAAGTATATGGTGTCATGGGAAAGAAAATTATTAATATATATTAAGCTCAGTGGTTTCTTAGGTATTTTTAATAATCAAATCATGTTAGCCTATCACTTTCTGTCCTACAGTTTCTATTGAGGCAGTATGTTTCACATAGAAAACTTATATAGATACAATGGGCATTATCTGCAGACTTCTGCATCTGGTCTCAGATTCTTGCAATTCACTTGTAATTGCAGTAGCTTCTGTGTATATTAGTGAAGAGCATTTGATACGAAATACACCAAACGCAGAGGGGCTGGTTGGAAATGTGACGCTCCAGGGCAGGCTTGGTTGCAGCAATCATGAGATGGTCAAATTTGAGATCCTCAGGACTGTGAGAAGAGCATGCAGCAAGATCACTGCCCTGAACTTCAAGAGAGCAGACTTTGGCCTCTGCAGGAACCTGCTTAGGAAGGTTTCATGGGATATAGCCCTAGAGGGCAGGGGGCCCAAGACTCTTGGTTGATATTCAAGGATCACCTACTACAAGCTCAGGGGTGTTGCTTCCCAACTAGAAAGAAGTGCAGCAGGAAGGCTAGGAGACCTGCTTGGATGGATAAGGAACTACTGAGGAAACTTCAAGGGGGGAAAAAAGGCTTCTAAGAGGTGGAAGCAAGGACAAGTGGCCTGGGAAAGAATACAGTGATGTTGTTTGGGAAGCTAGGAACCAGGTTAGGAAAGCTTAGGCCCACTTAGAATTAAACTTGGCTAGGGATGTTAAAGATAACAGGAAGGGATTCTATAGGTACATTGCAAATAAA
>JANRGW010001615.1:0-12854 GCA_024733675.1 Psilopsiagon aymara | reverse complement strand
GGGGTGGCAGCGGCGATGGGGGCGGGCTGGGGGGTACAGTGCCTCTGTAACAAGCCTCAATTCATAACCCATCCCTGCGGCCTGCCAGGTTGCTGCAGGGACTCGTGTCCTGCTGCTTTGCTGGCTGTAGATGTGAGGGGACCGGCTGCTTTTCTCCCGTGCTGTGAAAAGGGAGAGAAAAGGAGTTGTTCTTTTTCTGACACTCGGCAGAGCTGTGGGCAGTTTCCATTCAGTTTCTCTTTGCAGCTCCAAACTGCTCTTGTGTGCTCTCACCCACTGCTTCGCTCCTTTCCTCCCCCTGCGTGGTGTGGGGCGGTGCTGTGGGGGAGCAGGCACGTCCCCCAGCGTGGGTAACGGTGCGGGTGAATCAGAAGGTTCGCGTGGGGGGAACGGGGAGAGGAGGAGGAGGGAGGAAGAGCGGTTGCCCTTCAAGCAAAGCCCTGCACATCTCTTGCCAAGAGCCTTGGGCTCTTTCAGCCAGAGCCGGATCCGCTGCTCCCCGCCGCAGCGCCCGTCACCCCTAGCAACAGGCAGCGCTGCACCGTTGCCATGGGAACAGCAGCGGGTGATGGGAGGACATCTCCCACCTCCTGCATGGCGGGGGCTGGTCTGGGCCTCTCCTTGCCTTGTGCTTCCCCGTGCAAGTGGTGCAGGTTTTGATGGGGCTCACGAGGGACGTTACGTTGTGCCCCCAGCCCCCTGCTTGATGCTGGTTCTCTTCAGTTCCATCTCTGTGTCTGCTCTAGAGCTAAGTCCCATTTCCATAGTGCTCAGGGCACAGCCTCGGGTACCCCGTGGCTGTTGAAGGGAGGGAGAGGAGGGTCTCTTCAGGGCTTGTCATCCACCATCAGTGTTAAAGCCTCTTTTGAGCATCAGCCATCACAAGCTGCAGCAGGATCACTCTTCCCTGGGTTTTGCTTTTGCTCCGGCCTGGGAGCTGCTGCCACGCCTGCAGTGGGCTGTTCATGCAGGTGGCATGTGCCTGCCCCGTGGGTGATGATCTTTGTCTCTGCCCACCAGAGTACGGACAAGTGGGGTTCTTCCCCCTTTGCAGGTAGGGAGCTGAGGTGCAGAGAAGCAGGGACATGACTTGGCTGGTGATGGGCAGCAAAGCTGCAACAGGGATTTGAGGCTGAGCTCAGCATCCTAAACTGAGCCCAGCTGAGGAGGGCAGGGGCTCTGCAGCTTGCTGTGATCTGTCCCCATATGTGAGCTGCTCCTGCGCTCCGCTATATGGAGACACAAATAATTCATGCTTTCTGGGCTCAGGGCTTTCTGGCTCTGCATTATTTATCCCCCCTTCAAGCTTCCTCCTCTTTTTCCTCCTGTGGCTCCTGTTGGAAGAAGTCTTGGCAGCAGCGTGCTCCTGGTCTTGGGGAGGGTGGCCGTGCTGTGAATGTGAGATGCATGTGGGAGGCCAGGGCTGGAGGGGAGGACTTGGCAGAGCTTTGTGGGGCTGGTGCTTCCAGGGCTGACCAGTGCTGGGAAATTCAGAGCTTAGAACAAAGCACTTTTAGCCTGGGATAATGCTTGGAGTGGAGTCCTTTGACAATCTGATGTGGAAAGGGGCTAAAAGCCAGAGCAGCCACTGCCTGGGGACAGCTGGGGCCTTAATATAGCCTTTGAGCATCCAGGAGCCAGAAAGTGCTGACCTGGGGCAGGGTACAGAGGGTTTGCAGGCATTTCGTTGTCATCTGGAGCGTGTCTGGTCTTTTTCTTGGGCGTTATCTACATTTCAGGCAGCGATGGTTCCCTCTGGACCACACGACTCTGTCACTCGTGTGATGAGAAGCAGCAATGATGCCTGGTGTTGCTCAGCTGCCACGGGGGGCCCGGAGCCCAGAGCAGGCTCCAGCATCGCTTGCTGCCTGGCACATGGGCCGAGGAGGAGGATGGAGCTGCTCCTCTGGAGCTGAGGTCCTTAACGCTGGGGCTTTGCGTTTGCTCTCATTTCCAAGCTGTCCCTGGCCCAGTGGCCCCGCTCCACTCCAGGTGGCCCCGTGGTGCTTCTCAGCCCCGGAGCGTGGGGTGAGGAGCTCTTGTTCCGATGAGCAGGAGCGAGTGGGAGCCGCGCGTCCTCCCCGCCCGCGCTGTGCCCATGTTTGGGAAGATTTGCCTCCTGTTTCCCAGCGCTGATGGGTGGGAGGGGAGCTGCCACCCACCGGGGGAATCAGCGCTTCATGAAGTCCCAGGGCGGTTTGGGTTGAAGGGAACTTAAAAGCTCCTCCAGCTCCAACCCCTGCCATATGCAGGGACACCTTCCATAGGGCAGCGTGCTTCATCCAAGCCCTGTGTCCAACCCCACCTTGAACACTGCAGGGATGGGGCAGCCACAGCTCCCCTGGGCACCCTGTGCCAGCGCTCAGCACCCTCACAGGGAGGAGCTTCTTCCTCAGAGCTCATCTCAGTCTCCTCTCTGGCAGGGTAAAGCCATTCCCCTTGGCCTGTCCCTGCAGGCCCTTGTGTCAGCTCAGAAAGCTGCTCGGGAACACGAGTGCCACAGGAGGTCCTGGTGCCTGCACTGATCCGTTACCTGCAAAGCTGCCCCCTCCGCTGCTGCCTGCCCGGGCAGGGTCTTTGCTGGGGAGCAGCGCGTGGTGTGTGAGGGCTCTTGCGAAGTCTTTGCCTCTCAGCTGAAAGGCTCTGTTCTGGGTTGGCAGCGCTGCGGGGTCTGGATGCGCGGGGCAGTTGCTGGTTCCTCCTCTGGGCTTCCTTGTGCTGCATTTTGATGCTCTGCGTTACTGCGTTCTGCAGAGCCGGTCGTGCCAGCCCTGCTCCTGGAGCGAGGACATGGAGCTGTGGTCAGGCCTTCCCTGCAAGGCTTTGCTTTCGGCCGAAGCTGAGTGGAAGCATCTTTAGCCTCATGTTTTTCCTTGCTTCAGACTCTCTCCAGAGCCTCTTTGACCTCCTTATTCCCGTCTCTTTGCCCTGTGTGATGATGCTTCTCTCCTCTCCTTGCAGCCCTTTGGGGAGTGGTGCAACTTGCGGCCAAAAGATGCTGCCAAGATGCCAGAGAGTGCCTGGAAGCTGCTTTTCTACACGATATCCTGGTCGTATGGCATCTACCTGCTCTTCTTCACTGACTACCCCTTCTTCTATGACCCACCGTCTGTCTTTTATGGTACAGTAAGAACCTGGGAGAAGTGGGTATGGAATAAGATGTCTGGGTTTATAGGATGTATGGGTTGACTGAGGGAGTAGGAGTTGGGGTGAGCCAAGAGAGGACCAAACCCCTAAATTGCCTTTCCTTTGATGCTGTGGGTATCATAGAAAGGGCACAGCAGGCTCTGTCCATTTCGTTAGAGAGAGAGTCACCTAGTGGCTATGGCAGGGGCTGGGATGTGTCAGCAGAAGGGGATCGAGTGGCTAAAGCAGCAAATGAGACTGCTTTGGGTTGGAAGGGACCTGAAAGCTCATCCAATGCCAACCCCCTGCCATGGGCAGGGACATCTTCCTCACGCCTCGTCCAGCCTGGCCTTGAACAATTCCAGGACTTCCCTCTTAGATCTCAGAGAGAGAGTGGGTCAAATGCCAAAGCAGCGTTTGGGAGCCGGGATGCCTGGGTCTGGGATGACCTGAGAGGGGCCCTGGGCACAGCGAAGTGCTGGGGCTGCCTGGCATAGCTCTGGCTGTCCTGTCTGCTGGGGGCAGAGGCTCTGTACTCACTGGGGTGTCTCTGTCCCACCCTAGGCTGGCAGAAGGGCATGGATGTGCCCACGGACATCGCCATCGCCTACCTGATGCAGTGCAGCTTCTACGGGCACTCCATCTACGCCACCGCCTACATGGACACGTGGCGCAAGGACTCCGTGGTGATGCTTCTCCACCACGTGGTCGCGTTGACCCTCATAGCCTGCTCCTACGCCTTCAGGTGAGGTCCTGGCTGTGACACTGCCCTGGGCCAGCAGGAGCTGTGGCTGCCCGTGGCACGTCTCATGGCACGCAGCGGGAGGGCTCTTGTTTGGCTCTCCCCTCCCTCCTTACCCTGCCTGCATGCACACAGTGCTGCGCAATGCGCAGTGCAGCACATTGCTGCAGTGCCTGCCAGGTCTGGGTGTCGAGCTCCTTTATGGGCTGCATATTCTCCCTGTGTAATGCGCTGTGGGTGCTGGGTGCTAACATGAGCCCATTGCCCCATGCATCTCCCTGCTCCTCTTTTTTCCTGCAGGTACCACAACGTGGGCATCCTCGTGCTCTTCCTGCACGATGTCAATGATATCCAGCTGGAATTCACCAAGCTCAATGTCTACTTCAAGCACCGGGGGGGTGTCTACCATCGCCTCAATGATGTCCTCTCCAACATCGGCTGCCTCACCTTCACCATCAGCTGGTGAGTTTGGCTCATCCCACTTCCCACCCTCCTCCCCAGCTTTTGCAATCCCTCCAGCGCCTCGGGGTACGGGGCTGGGTTTGTGTGCATGGGAACCAGCCCTTCCAAGAGCTGTTTGGGAGGAGGCTCCCGCAGAGCCTGACCCCATGCTGGGCTTGGAATCCTTCTGTAGTCACTTTGCCGTCTGTCACCACCGAAGTGCCTGTGAAATCTGGCTTGCAGCGTGACAAATGACCCCAGGGGAGGAGGAGCTGTTGCCATTTTCCCACTCGCTTGGTGTTAGCAGTAAGAAACACTTCTGCAAGAAGGAAACAGGCCTGGGGGCTGTCCCAGATTCCAGCCCTGCTTCCTCCTGGGGCAAGGCAGGAGGGGAAAAAGGATGAATAGAGATGGGTAATGTGCAGGTTGTCTCCTTTGCCCCCTTCCTCCCTCTTTGAAGGGTGGCAGCAGAAGCCCTTGGTTTGAGGCAAGGAGAGCAGCAAAGGTTTGTAGTGGTTCACTAGGGATGCACAGGGAGAAGAAAACCTTCCAGCTCTGTTTGTCTCCTGTCCCGCTCCAGTTGGGATGATTTGCAGTGTAGACCTGCCTCTACCCTGAGAATGCTCTTCCTCCACCCAGCCTGATGCCAAACCTTTTCTGCCCACAGAATCTGTATTCCCCCTTCAGTAGCTGCCCTTCCACAGGGTCTCTGGAGCCAGACCTGGAAACCCAAGGCAGATGCCAAGAGCAGGGCCTGCGGGTGCAAGGGGAGTGGGTGAGGGCTGCCTGGCGGCAGGAGGTTGTGCTGGGGACGCTGTGCTGGGTTTCTCCCCTCTCTTGGGATCCCTGCGGGATGTTGGACCCACCCTGCTCCCTCTGCCCTGGCAGGTTCTGGTTCCGTCTCTACTGGTTCCCCCTCAAGGTGCTCTACGCCACTTGCTACTCCAGCCTCCAGTTGGTCCCTAATATCCCCTTCTACTTCTTCTTCAATGCTCTGCTCCTTGTCCTCACTCTGATGAACATCTACTGGTTTCTGGTGAGTGGGGGGAGCTCAGCAGCCCCTACACGGCTTCTCCCTCCTCTGCTGCTCCTGCGTGGTGCCTGCTGCCTGTCTTGGGAGCAGCTCAGGGGACTGCAGGGGTGGAGGAGGGAAACTCATGGCAGTGCCTGGGGGGTTTCTCGGTGCTGGAATTCAGACTATGATCCATGGGGAGGGGGTGATAACAGCAGTTGTCACTGCTAGGCTGGACCTTGATTTGGCTGTAAATGCTCTGGTGTCCCCTGAGGCCTGGGCGGGGGGTGCGGAAACGGTGGACTTGGAGGTCTCCTGGCAGCCAGCACAGCCCTGGGCACAGGAGGCTGCATCCGGGTTCATCATCCTGTGGGAATGAAGCAGGTTAAGGGCAGTTGCAGGAGCACTGCTTCCCGCTGCTGCACGTTGTCAGCCATCCCAGAGGGGTCTGCCTTGGACCTCCTTGGGCTTAAGGACAGCAGAGCAGGGTCCCACTTAGCAAATGGGAGTGAGCAGGTTGGGAGGAGCAGCTCTGAGCCGTGGTGTTCGTGGCTGATGGTGTCTCTCCCCCACAGTACATTGTCCTGTTTGTGGCCAAGGTGCTGATGGGGCAGATGCAGGAGGTGAACGATGTGCGTGAGTACGACGTGGAGGACAACAAGAAACCCACGACGGCCAAGAAGAGGGAGGCTGGACTCCAGCTGCCCAGTGCTCTGAAAGAAGGGTATGTGGCAGGGGGTGACACACGAGCAGCATCTGTGGGCTGGGGAGGTGATGCTGGCAGAGACCCAGGACCCCGGGGCCGCTGTCAGGGGGTTGATTGCTGGGCATGAAGGCAGAAGATCTCTTGACACAGAGTATAGAGCATTGCTGCAGGGGTCAGGAAGGGCTCTCTATCTCCATGCCAGGCACTGTGGGGTGTCTGTCCATCTTTCTGTCCCATGGATGCTCTCACCCAGCCCTTCCCCTGCTCGCTGTGTATGGCTGGCTCTGTGCTTGAGGCTGCTGTCTCTGAGCAGCATCTCTGCTTCGTATGGTGAGCAGAGCCTGACAGGGCAGATCTGACCTCAGCAGCGATGTGTGGCGGGGGGGGGGGCAGGCCCGTGCTCATGGCCCCTCTGCTCTCCCACAGGATGCACCTCAAGAATGGGCTCGTGAAGGACAAGCGGTTGTGAGGGACACACGGCCGGAGCTGGGGCTGACCCAGGACCCGACTCAAACCCAGCACGAGGAGAACTTCATCCCCGCCACCCCTTCACCCCCTGCCCGGAGCCGGGGAAGAGGCGCCACTGACAGGATCAGGCCCCTCCTGGGGCTTGGCTGTGACCAGGCTTCACCTGATGCTCATGTGCTTTCTGTAGCCAGCCCGTGCTGGTTCAGCTGAGGCTGGTGGCTTTGCTGGTCCAGGTAGGATTTGGAGCTGACTTTAGGTCCCCTGGTGTTTCTTCTGTCGCTCCATCCCTTGGCTGTTCTCAGTCCCTTTGTGATATTCCCTGTCTTTACTGTTGGACCCTCGCAGCAGCCCTTCCTCAGCAGCCCTTGAAGGCTCCTCTGCCCCAGCATCAAGCTGGGGAGGGGAAGGTCCTCTCTGCATGGGCAGCCCCGTCCCAGGCCAGGGGAGCCTGAAGCCAGCTCTTCTCTAGTTGCTGAGCAGGGACTAGAGGTGATGTGGGGCACCTCTGAGCCTTCCTCCTCACGAGGGGTCACTAATGCAGAGTGCCCCATCTGCCTGGAGGCACAGCACAGCTTCCGTGAGCCAGTCTGCCTGGAAACCCAGCCCTGGAGCATCAGTGCAGCCTCCTGGCCCTTCAGATGAGGGACAGAGCTCGAGTTTGCTTAAAGAGCCAATGTAAATCTTGGAGTTGCTCAAAAAGCCAATCCCGGTCCTGCAGGGTTCCCTCTGAGGGATCTCCAGACCCTCACCCAGCAGCATCTGCTTGAGTAAAGAACAGCTCCTGCTCCTCGTGTTGGTTTTCCAGGCAGGGCTGCCCTGAGCCTTGTCCCGAGACTGTGTCTGTGCTGAGCAGCCCCATTGCTCTCCCTTTGCAGGGCCAGGGCTGCTCCTGTGTCTGTGCTGGGATGTGCAGCTCCCTCCCAGCATGAGGGGGGGATTCAGGGCGTTAATCCCAGTTCCTTGTGGGTTTATTCCATGTTTGGGCGCTGCACTGAGTCAGCTCCAGGCTCGTGTGAGCCCTGGGGAAAGCTCCTTGGGAAACAGAGCAAAAGGTGACTTGGGCTGATGGAGCCTGGCCTGGCTCTGCGATCCGGCCCCTCCTCACCCACCGCCGTCTCTGCTTTAGTTCCTTGGCTTTCAAGTGGGATTTGCAGGAAGGAGGAAACGAAGGGAACTGAGATCGTAGGTGATGCCTTGTCTCATGTGTGGATAAACTGGACTTTATAGCACTGGCTCCAGCGTTCATCTGGTGACTCCGTTTGTGTGTGACAGCGGGTTTGCTGCCTGCGGCCCTGCTGGCAGGGAGAGGAAGGGGCAAGGACCCGGCTGGGGATGGGTGCTGATGGCTTCTTGTGCCGCCCTGGGGCTGTGCTTGTGGGCAGGGAGCTGAAGGAAGAGCCCAAGGGTTTCGGATGCTGGAAGTTGATGGCCTTAAAGAGTTGGATGCTGTGATTGAGAAAACAATGCGGGAGCAGGGGCAGGGCCCCGTGCCTCGATCTGGGTGGGATGCGTGGGGAGGAGCGGCCTCTTCCGTGTCATCAAGGACTTTTGTTGGACCCGCCCGGTGCGGAGATAGGGAGATTGAGGGAGCTCTGAGGGAGGGGCGGCGGCCTCAAAGGGTTAAGAGGTCCGCAGGAGCCTGGAGGGATGCTCCCACCCTCTGCCCAATCCCGGGAATCCCACGTGCTAATTGAGCCCTCACCAGATCAAAGGCTCCAATCGGGCCATCGACACCCCCTGGCTTCGGGTCCCCAGCCCCGGCTGCTCTTTGTCTGCGGGAAGGAGCGGAGCGATGTGGCTCCTCGGCAGCTTTCGGGCCGGCCTGGCCTGGGCGCTCCTCGGCGCGGCGCTGGGCTCCCACTTCCCTTTTCAGGAAAGTTTGCTGTTAAAATCCCTGGGTTTGAGCGCCAAACCCAGCCCCAAAACCCGCGCTCCTGTTCCCTCCGTGCTGTGGCAGATCTTCCAGGGCAGGAAAACGCTGCCTTCCACCCCCAGCGACCCGGGAGCTGCCTGTAGGGTGGAGGAATTGAATGTCCCCGGGAACATCATCCGCGTCTTCGCTGACCAAGGTACAGAAACGCCCTGGTTTGGGTCCTGTCTTTTGGAAGCTCTTGTCTGGGCTGAGGTTTTGGCTTCTGTCCTTCCTTGACTGTCTCTTGGGTACAGATAGGAGAGGCTGGGGGAGGACAGGGCAGCGCCCACTGTCAGCTCTGGGCCCTCTGAGTGCTGCAGGTGATGATTTACAGCTGGAGATGGTCCATGGATGACGGTGTGGAGCTGTGCAAGGCTCTGTCCTGGAGCCATGTCCAGCAGCTCCGTGGTGCTGGTTTCATCCCAGGTGACCTGGCCCGTGGGGCTCATGGTGGTGATGTGGCTCCTCCATCTGCTGGGATCTGGGTGCAGCAGCACCCAGCATGGGGCAGGGACGGGTTGTGGCCATTTGGCTCTGTCCCTCCTCCTGTTTGTCCTCCTGAGGCCCCTCTGAGCTGTTCCCCCTCACGCAGTTGTCTCTGCTCTTGTGCTTCCAGGTTACCAGTGGAAAGCTCAGGTTGGTTGAACCAGGCAGGTTCCCAGCTCCTAGTTTGCTGCTGTTTGCTCTCCTGTCCCCTCCGTCCCAAACAGCTCCCCCCCAGCCTGGTGAAGATAAACCTTCACCAAGATGTTAAGTAGCATCCAGAGGAGGTGCTGGAATGGCTCTGTAGCATCCTGGTGCTGCAGCCCAGGCCAGCGTTGGTGCCTCCAGCTGTTCCTGAAGGCTGTGCCATGGGGCTGCCGTCCCTTCCTGCAGCTTTGTCATCTCCAGCCAATGCGTTCAGCCCACTCCTGTCAGCCCCATCTTCCTCTCGCTGTGCAGCCAAGAGCTCAAACTGGAGCTGCTCCTGCTCAGTGGAGCAGGGTTCAACCGCCCCCATCTCTTTCTCCTTCTTTGTCAGGCCACTTCCTTCACCACGGGCAGCCCCCGGGGCTGCTGTGCCTGCAGAAGCGCCTGTACTTTAACCTCTCCGTGCTGGAGGAGGGTGAGCGCTTGACCATGGCTCAGCTGGAGATCAAATTCAGGCACAACTCCTACCCCAGCCCCAGCCAGGGGCAGGGCTTGGACCTGAGGCTCTACCGCAGCTCCCGGCTGCCTCTGCAGGGGACGCCGGCCCCCGAACGCGGCCAGAAGCTGCTGCTGGAGCGTTCCTTTGAGCAGCTCCACAAGTCTCTCGTGTTTGACCTGAGCGGGGTGGCCAAGGGCTGGAGAACGCACAGCAGGAACCTGGGCTTGATCCTGGAGATTGCAGGGAGCGGCGGCGATGGTGCCGCAGCCCTGGGGAGCAGCGGCTGCGACAGCATCAACTCCTTCCTGGACACGTCCCTCCTGGTGGTGACCCTCAGCCAGCAGCAGTGCGGAGCTTCCAGGAGGAGGAGGAGTGCTCAGTCCCCCCCCGTCACCCCCAGCAGCCTCTGCAAGCCCCGGCGGCTCTACATCAGCTTCAGCGACGTTGGCTGGGAGAACTGGATCATTGCCCCCCAGGGCTACCTGGCCAACTACTGCCTGGGCGAGTGCCCCTTCCCGCTGACCGCCGAGCTCAACAGCACCAACCACGCCATCCTGCAGACCATGGTGCACTCGCTGGACCCCGAGGGGACCCCCCAGCCGTGCTGTGTCCCTGTCAGGCTCTCCCCCATCTCCATCCTCTACTACGATAACAGCGACAACGTGGTGCTGAGGCACTATGAGGACATGGTGGTGGATGAGTGCGGCTGCAGATAGCGGCGTGTGCGCCCAGCTGGAGCCATGGGTGGGGGCTGCAATAAATCCAAGTGTGTTAAATCCCCCCTGTGCTGGTATTGAGGGAGTTTCCCATTAGCGCAGCCTCCCATTGGAGGTGCCCTTCTCCACGTGCAGTTTGGGGGGTTCTGGCACCAAGGGGTTGATGCTGGGGGTGTGATTTGGTAGGAGCTGGTGCGGCTCCACCCCGCCTCCTGCGGGGTTATGATCAGCTCTGGTGCCGGCTCCATACCCTGTTCTCCACGGGTGATGGCAGCATCAGGTTGGGAATCCCGGACCCCTCGTGCTTGGGCTGAGCTGCTGCTGGTGCCAGGGGGAGCGCGCAGCCGCGGGGCTGAATGCTGGAGATGGGTGCGAGCAGAAGTTACTGTTTTTAGTGAACTGCTGCTGGCGCTGCCCCTGATGCCGGCGGCTCCAGCCCTGCTGCAGGAAGAGGGAATGTTGTCACTGCGGGTGACTGAATCCCTTCCCGCAGGGCAGAGCCCAGAGGGGCAAGCGCCGGGTTCTCTCGCTGGGGGAAACGGGGGTGGCCATGGGAGCCCCAGGCTTGGCTGAGGATGGGGTTGAAGCAGTGGGAGGTGATGCTCCGGCGCAGAGCTGAGGTGTGGGGGGGAGTTGCTCCCTCCCAGGCTGCTGCAAGTCCGAGTTTAACTCACGTTGTGTGAAGTGATGAGACCGTGGGGGTGCGTGCATCCCTGCGCCGGGGGCTGGGACCAGTCTGAACCTTGGCTGGAGCCCAAGAGCAGCCCCGCTCTGTCAGGCCCCATTGTAGGTTATTTGTGGTTCAGTTTCCATTTGGTGTCTGGGGAGAACAGAAGCAGAATCCACTTTAGACTTGAATTCATTGTCCTTAAATGTGAACCTGAGCCGAGCCCAGCTCCTGGTTCCTGGTTGGTTTGGTCGTGTGCTGCCTCTCTGCTCTGCTGCAGTATTCCCTTCCCCGTGGGGAGGCACTATGGATTTAACCACTGTTGGGGCTGCTGAGGAAGGGGGATGCTGTCCCCTGCGAGGGTGCTTCTGTCACCACGCTGTCATGATGAGCAGAAGCCCAAACCAGGAGTAGCTCAAGGACTGTAATTGCGTAGCTTACCAATGTTTTCATGTCCCACTGTTTCTGGAGTAGCAGAAAGGACCAGAGCTCCACTCTGCTTTACTCCAGTGGATGAACAAGAGCAATGCTGAAGCCCATTTCAAGCACTCAAATGGTTTAAGGGCTTAGAGTAGGACTTGACCAAGGCAAAGGCAAGCAGGAGCCCTTTCTTTCAAGTTTAAAATGGGCAGGATTAAGAAAACCTGTTCGTAAGTCTTGTACCTGTGCTGGGGCAGACTCAGCCTGAAGGACTCAGCTTACTTAAGCCACCTGCTTACCTGGTTCTACAACCTGATGGATGGCAACTGTCCATCTCCATCAGAGACATAAAGGAGATGGGTTACAGTGACCAGACATGGAGATGGCCCAGAGCAGCTGCACCGAGCTCACACACTGAAGCTGCTCCCAGGCCTCGATAAAAGCCATTCCCACATGCACTGGAGGAGGGAGACATTCCAGGCGGGACTGGGCACCTGTGGAAGCAGCCTCAGCCATTGGTAATGCCTGTGGCTTCCCCTCCACCCCCTACACAGTCATGGACCACTCCAGGGCTCACAGTAGCCCCCCTTGAGCCAGAGGAGGGGAGGGGAGAGGGCATTTAACAGGAGTGGTCACAGTTCATTGCTTACCCGCGTTTGCTCTGCACATCCCCACTTTTGTACTAGTCTGTGTTAAAAATGAGTAATAAACTTGAGGTTTATACAATCAGACTAAGTTTTAATGAACGTTGCATGGTTTCATCATTGAGAGTTAGGGGCCACCTCGAATGCAAGAGCTGTTTATTAATATTTTTATTGATGACAAACAGGTTTAAAACAAACTGAGACAAAATCAAAAGAGTTAACACCGTGCTAGCACTGATGTCTGGATTTATAAAACTCAGAGTAACTGCTACAAAGGAAAAACCAGCACAAAGCAGAGGCAAGCATTCCCGTCAGTGAAATAAAGGGGGTGAGGGGAGAGGAAGGGGGACGGTACTCAATGGATTGCATTGCACAGAGGGTACAGCTTCAACCTATCGGAAACGTCTACGCAGCTACGCAGCCTACAGAGGAAGAAAATTAAAAAGCCCTTCGGCAATGTTAATAAATAAAAGAGTCCATCTCACAGGAGGAGGGTGGCCTCTGGCTCCGGGCTCACGTTGAGTCTAAACTCTGGAGGCTTTTGATGAGAAAAGAATGGGTTTCACTTCTGAAAAGTTTCTTTTGCAGTTCTCGCTGCAGGACTGAACAAAACCCCCCCTGAACACCTGCTCCATGGTTATGTGCTCGCTACTCACGGGTTGTGGGGATGCTACACCAGGTCTGCACTGGGGAGAGACACTCCTGAAAAACTACAGCAAATACAGGTTATGAAAGCAGGTCAACGATCTACAGAAAGGACAGTAATGAAAGGGCTTCCCCCCAGCTACAAAAAGTGGGTTTTTACGTCATTTTAAGTACATTCAGATGAGAGGTATTTTGAGTTTCCCCTCCCCACCCCCCCCACCCCCCC
>JANRGW010001612.1:0-15247 GCA_024733675.1 Psilopsiagon aymara | reverse complement strand
CACAAGTGAAAAACACAGTGCTGCACCAGCTACCAAGAAGGGGAAAAATGACTGCTACTGCTGAACCCATGACAGCTAAATACATAAAAGCATATCAGTTCCTGTCCTGATCCCTGCTGTAGAATCCACAGCAGTAAGCCAAGCACTAAACCCTCCCTCGGCAAATTGTGTAAACAACCAGATGTATCAGAACTCAATTCCGAGCAAAACCTGAAGCAGAGGGCATCTAAAGGAAGTACTAGGCACAAAGTCTCATTCCAAGTCTAGTCTTTGTCATGGTTTTCTCTATGCTGTGCAGAGCTGTCTGCAAGACTGATGGTCTGTGGAGGTTCTCTAAGAGACTAAGCAGTAGAGGGATAGAATGGAGGAATCTATTCTGGTGATTAAAGCCATTAAAGTAAATGAGCTTATTCTATAGCCTACTCTGCACAAGGGAACTCCCCATAGAAGCTGTTTCTAGAGAGCTTGATCTAATTAAAGATTCATTGGGTCACAGATGGCATGAATGGACATGTCTCTGTGTTTTTTTAGATTAGTCTTTAGGATGTTAAGCTCATTATTAAGTCTGTATTTTGTTTTCTATTACACAGTCCATGGACATAAGATTTACAGCAATGTACTTAATTCCCCAGAACCATACTGATGCTTCCCATCTGAACTGTTCTAATAAGTCAAGTTTGGGAGAAATGCTGTGACACCACACTACACTCACCATTTTCTTCCCTGCTACTCTGTACTTTCCCGCACATTTCCCCATTAAATGAACAACTGGCAGAGAGATTTGCTAGTGGAATTACATATATTCATTTGCTTATTTAAAATTCAATTAACTTATAACTGCCTTTTCCCCCCTCTCCTAGCATTTTGTAAAGAACAAACCTATCTAAATAAGATTAACCATATTGTAACTCTTACGTCTATCACTACTTAGTATTTTAGCAGAACTGCGGCTCTCTATGCAATGGAGACGTTAGCTTGAATTTTATCTTTTCCATAAAAAACCTGCTAAGCCACTGAAGTGTTTAGGACTAAGCTAACTTCTCTATCCATGAATGCTACAGCCACAGTCAGAGAGGACTCTGCTCTGTCTAGTCTTTGCAACTGCAAAATCCCGGGGGCATCCAGGGCTAGAGGAGACCAGCAGGAAATCTGGTGCGTGAAAACAGAAGTCGTGGCTCAACAGAGACAAATACTATATCTCAGAAACCAAATCAATTAGGTGACTATTTGAGGGTCAACAAAAGAAAGAGAAGGAAGAGTGGAGACAAGACACTTCAGACTGAAGCACTATGGTTTAGAACAGCTGTTTTCAGTCTTGAAGTCTTGGCCTCTGGGAATTTATCTGTGGTTACAGCTTTGCATTAAAATTTGCATGAAAATAGTTGAATCTTGTTCAGAGACAGGCTATGAGGACTCAATGAGAAAAGCAGGGGAAGAGAGAAGTTAGCTTGCTCCTGAGAGCTATCTTAATAATACAAATGTCCTTGAATAGTATTTTTGGTTTTGCTTGACCAGGTCAGCAGCTCAGCCTGACTCTTCCTCTCATTAAACAGAACAGTCACAGCAATGACTACGGGTGTCATTTCACCTTCCCTTTTTTCCTCCAGCAGATATTAATTTGTTTATAAACCAGAGACCTTTTCTTTCAATGACTCAAGTAAATACTATAGACTCAGGCACAAACATTTCATGAGCCAGAGTGCAGCAGGAATCTGTAATTATATTAGAAAAAAATGAAGACAAGAATTATAAACTTCACTATAATAGATTATAATTCAATTGAATGTTACATTTTTTGGATCTGCAACCTTTCTGAATCTTGAAATTGAACACATTTCATGATGTGCTGAAAGTCGTCAGCTCTATTCACTGTAAGAGTTCATTTGTATTAATTTTGTAGTGTTTCCCTCATTAGCATTATCACATCTTCCCAGTCCTTTCACTGAAGTGCTCCCCCATAACCTGCAAAATGTGACCATTAAAGGAGAATACAGAAATAGCACAGACTACAAAATTAAAGTTTTTGAGGAAACTAACAGAAAAATTTCTAGCTGGTATTTTTCAAAGCATTTTTTTGAGCAAGTTTTCTATGCTTTTAAAATATTAGATCTAATAAATAAATTTCGAGCCCATAAAAACACCCACATTGAGAGAGCTCAAGCCCAGGGGAAAAGCATCAATTACTTGTCAGGTTAGTCTCAGACACACTAGGCTAAGTATTCAGAAAGTCTGACAACAACCTACTCCAGGGAAAGAAAAGCAGCGAAAACATGAATTATTTATGTGAGCAGTGATAACCCTCAACTTTGTTTAAATATACATGGAACCAAGTTTTGATGATCTCTGGGTAGATTATCCAAATTGTGCAATAAAAATGTAGTTCTTGAAAGCAAATCTTTTCATGTTTATGACCATTATTTTACACCTTAACTTTATTTCTCAAAGATAAATATGCTAGAAAAGTAATTTTTATACTTTTAAAATTATTGGGGTTTTTTTTGTCTATTACTATTTACCACTATTCTCACTTAATGTAGAATTGAGTACTCCACATCCAGAATCTTATTAGATGCATTTTACATAGTGAGTGGCAGGCTATCTTCAATCATAAACATATTCACAAGATTTTATAGACAACAGAACATTAAAAAGACACACTATTGACTTTGAAATGTCTCTGATTTGCCAAAATTTTGTAAAGCCCAAATTCTGGTTTCTAACAGAACCCTATCCGAATTCTTGTCTTTTCTGCCTTCATCTTACAGAATCTGAAACCAGCACATCCGCAGGAGCAGAGAGATGACAGGTCTGTTTCTATTTCTTGGGATTCTTCATCAGGGCAGTGAGAACTTCACTCCATGATATTTCTATTGGCAGTTTAGATGTTTGTTGTAATTAAAGATGATTATGATCTAATTTTGCGGCTCAGAAATTAAGTAACTCACAAGGCAGGAAAACAAGGTTCGCATAAAATTTTTATGTTAGGAATACAAAGATGATGGTAGAAGACATTTGGAAAGCAGGTTCTTCGAATTGCAACTTTTTTTTATTATTTCCAAAGATTAATATTGGATCTTGGGTATTAGACCCTCTTCTAATGTTAACAATTCCATTTTATTCACTCATCATACAATTCTGGCAATTAGATATGCATTTATAATACCTGCACTTAAAAATCTATTTTTAATTAGACTAGCTGGTATTGTCAGTAATTAAAATCATAGTAATATTCACTTTAAGTGTCCTATTTAGCCTGGCATGATAGCAAAATCTGATGAGTAACTGCTATAATGATTTTCACAGTAACTGTGTTTTGCAGTCTAGAGCTAAATATTAAGCATTCCTCAAATAATCCACAAAGAACAACAGATACATCCAGCAGAGTGGATGTAACTATTTGGGAAAACCACACTTGTGTCCATAAACTAAACACAACCCAAAAATTCAGTTATATTCTCCTGCTTGTAGTAACAACCTAAGCAACAACTTAATTATTCAATAAATAATTTTGGGTTTAACAAAACAAAACAAAAAACAAACAAAAAAAATCAAAAAGTAAAAGAAAAAAGTTTCATTTTCTGCCAAAGTAGAAAAATGTAAAACTATAGCTTATTACAAAATAATGTTTTTTCTTATTTTCCATGTAAAAGAAATTGGCATTTCCTTTCATCAGCTCGTATACTGAAACGAAATGAGAGGAATAGGAAGAAAAGTTGCTATGTCACTGCTGCAACACAGGAACTGCCGTAACCGACCAGCCCTCTCAGTGGTCCTCTTAACAGTTTTGTCTCAGAAGTATCTGGTATTGCCTAAAGCCGAAGTGCTCTAGAACTGATCTTCATTATAAACTAAATGATAATTTGTCCCTTCTGTGCAACACCCCACTGCTTTTGAAAAACCATTACACTTCAAATAATTGCAAATTTTACACAAAGATTTGATTCATCATTTGAGTCAACTCGCTAGCTTGCTGATTTACACAGTGTTTGTGTAATATGAAATTAAAAATATCAGCCAGATTTATGTTTCCCAGTCATATAGATGCTTTTGGGATCTCAGCCATTACCTCAGACTAAAACACGTTATTAAAGAATTAATCCCTGAGCACGTAAGTTTAATAGTATCTCGTAGTAACTAAGTTCACCAGGTTAAGTATGGCATGGACAAAAACCTCCTTCTACCAATATTAGATGTGTTCCATTCTGCTTAATGTTCCCTGATCTTATCTTTCTCAACAGCACACTGGGGGAAAGTAAAACAAAACCCACAAAACAGCAACAAAAAACCAAACCCCCCCCCCCCCCCCCCCAAAAAAAAAACAAAAGAAAAAAGAGTGCATCCAATTCATCTCTCTACATCATGTACTATTTTATACACTCTCTCTACTACACTACTCCTTCATACCATTTTTTCCAGGACTTGTACATGTTTTGTTACTATTCTCTGGACCTGTGATTTTGAGGTGCCCTTGGATGCTGTGCAAGATAAAACCCAATATATTTGCTTGGCTTTTGGCTGTTACTGTATACTTCATTCATTATGTCTTTTGAATATCGGCATGTACTATATAGACTACTATAAAATTCCAACTAATTATTAAATATGCAGTCAATTTAATTTAAAGTGCCAACAGAAACAAAGTAAAGAATATTTCAATGAAATAGTACTAAAACTGAATATTACTAAACAAGTGCTACTAGTAATACAAAAACTTTTGTTAGAAAAATATATCAACCATAAGCACTTGAGAAAAGGTAAGTGATCAACACTAATCAAATGTTGTTTCTACAAAGCAGAATAATAAATACTGGTTGCAAATGTTGTTAACATTAGTTGGCACACTTAAAAGAATTTTGATCTAGTAAATCAACAAGACTCCTACTAGATTAAAACAGAAAAAAGACATGGATAAAAAGGATCCAAGTGTTTAATGACAGTAAGTATTTTGGCACTTTTATCTTATCTGGGTCTGAGTGAAACTGGGTGAGTGTGGCAACATATTCCCTGCCTCCAGCAGTGTGGACAACAGACGAAAGAAATCTTTATGCTTTCCAGTAATGCACTTTTCCCCATATTTGTTCCAGTCCCCCTTTACAGGACTATGTACAAGTACTGCACCCTTGTATTTCCTGGACAATGTTTTGACTATGAGTTTGTCAGCTATGAAGAGGTAAAAGATACTTTACATTAATTATTACTACTTGGTGTAGTGATCAATTCTGTTTTTCAAGTATAGTTAGAAACAAAACACTTTGTAATTCAACTTATGGCTTCAACAAGACAGCTGCCTTCAACAAGACTGCCAAATGAGTAGCCTATACTCAATAATTTATTAAATGTTACCTCTCTCTATTCACCTACTAAAACCGAAAAGCTACACAAAAAAGGTTAATAGAATAATAAAGGTTGATACTCAGTTTTGAGTGTTTTAACCTTGAACACTGCAATATACATTATGCAGCAAAGGATAAATCATCTGAAAAAAGAAAAAATTGTAATTAAGCAACACAGCATATGCTTTGAGTCTCACAAATCAGAAGCAAAATATTAGATTCAATTTTAGAAAAGTACATGGCAAAAGCCAAGTTAATTTGGAAGAAATGTGAAAACCCGTCACTTTTAAAGTAGATACATCAGTACCATTTAACTAAATGAATAGCTATGGAGAGCACAGATAAGGAGGATACAAACATTTTGGAATAAAAAAATTCTTACTTGTAACAGTTACTGAAGTAATGCTTATTATTAATTTTTTTTTTCTTACAAAGTACTCCATGTTTTAACACAATCATCAGTCTTACTTCAAAGAAGCAGAACATGAGCTATGCAAGGCTTCTAATCTTTGGAGAAGAGAAAGTCGGGCATTGGAACAGGCTCCCCAGGGAATTGGTGGAATCACCATCCCTGCAAGCGTTCAAAACTCATGGAGATGACGCCTTTAGAAACATAGTTTATTGGTGGACTTGGCAGTCCCAGGGTAGTGGTTGGACTTGATGATCTTAAAGGGCTTTTCCAGCCTACATGATTTGGCCTGCTCTGCACATCACAGTTACCTCTAAAGATCCCTAAAAATAAAATAAAAACCAAACCCCTATTTTTTTTTCCTTGACTAAAACCTGGCTGTTGCTTCTTTGTTCTTCTGTACATCCTGGATTCTGACTGCTAACTAAAATCACACAAACAGGAATGCTTCTGTGTACAATATAGTATGTGATATGTCAGCAACAACATGATGCCATATGCAACTCAGTAAGAACATATGGTGGGAGTGGAGAGATATTAGATCTAGTCAAGAAAAAAGCCTTTTTCTTCTTTGCTCCTTAAAAATATGAATTCTCTATAATATACCCTCCTGAGCACATACAGGATGGGTGCAGTCATTCACATCAGAGAATCAACAGCAGCTTTTAAACAGAAACATCTATTGGCAAGTAAGTATGCTTAGATGCAGCATATCTCCTGGTCTGGTAATAAGGCTTTTGATCATACTGTATATCTTTAATTAGGATATTACTACATTGACTGAAAAACTCTCAAGAGACAGACATCACAGCTTTTGCATAAGCAACCTGATAAGGAAATTTTAAGGCAGAAAATTTGAAGAACCTGTGGGCAGTGCATATTCCAAGAATGACAGTCAAATGCTCAAAAGTACATCAGATTTTGACAAATCCATGCTGTTTCTTCAACCATTATTTACATTAGGTAGCTGTAAGAGATACGTCTGTAAACTCTGGTGTCAATGGGAGATTTGCCACTTATCACAATAGTGCAAAAGTAGGCAGATTACTTAATTGCCACATGATAGAACAGTTGTTTCCACTCAAGACAAATGTTAGATTTCTGTTTAAAAGCAAACTGCTTGCCTGGAGTGAGGTCTATGCATAAGAAGCCTTTCTAAAAAGGACTGAAAATTAATACAGTTCACCTGGCACACAAAGACATACTTCACCACTACTTAGAGAATCCTTCCTTCTGAAATTGTTACCTTACGTAGTGCTGCAGAATCTTCCTCTGCTTCTGTTGGTCCTTCAAGTAGGGGAGGAGCAGAATCTGGTACTAATCCTGAAGGCTGTTCTGCAAATTCTCCTAAAAACAGGACACATAACTGACCATTATGAGAGCCATGAAGTATTATGACAATATTTATTTTAAGTGAACAACCATGACATTATGATCTAGCAAAAACCAGGATGTGAAAAATATTTGAACATAAACTTTGTATAAAAATTTATCAACATTTGCCCATTAATTTTTATTTATATTAGTAAGCTTAGATTTAAATGCAATCTATATATAGGTAATTACATAGAATAAAAATAACCAAACATTTGATTGACTAAGAACAAAGTCCATACTGACAGCAATGTAGCTGATACTTAACAAACGTATCATATACATTTCTTTGGATTCAATAAGATGGTCACCAACTGAAATAATAAATCATATACCAGGGGTTTGGGGTTTTTTTTCATAGTTTGGATAACTGCCTCAAATATTTTGTTTTTAAGAACAACAGGCTATTACTGAAGACTCTTCCTACAGACTGCTCTCTGGCTTATTTTGCAAGGAAAAAAGGAAGGAGAAAATGAACAGGATGTGCAAGGGGATGACAAAGGGGAAGGGCAGTAGTTAAGCTAACCTTAGCTATTATCATCATCAAGTTAGCACAGTGTTATGTACAAGTTTTTTTTAGGAAGGAGGCATAAATTCTAGACTTCGCTTTAAAGAGAGGAAGGAACTAGAAAATGGGGGAAGACATCTTGAGAAATGTTGGGTTAAAAGATTTCTAAACACCAGTATAACTGATAGTTTGATAATTTAGTAAGGCAAATGAATTTCTTGTAGCATGCAACCACACACTATGTCCATAAGCTGAATATTAACAACTGTCAGGACACTGAGCTGAATATCAACAACTGTCAGAACACTGAGCATCTTTTACATCAGTAGACCCAGTTAGGATGCTTCCTACCACATTATTTGTTGAGAATCATTTAGCTCAGTCTGTTTCAGCTTAATAAAAATTGTTTAATGGCAAGGACCTGGAGCAACTTCAATGCTCAGGTATGTGGTTTAACCATTACTGTTTTTTTAAAACCACATACTGGAATCAACTTATTTGGAAACTGAGCATTCTGCATTAAAGGAGGAGAAAAATCAAGAGTTTTTACAAAAGTATCTGATTAGATCTAATGGACGTTGCCTAAGAAAAACTTAACATGCCTGTGAAATGCTTTGGCGTGTCCTAAAAAAACTGCAAGGTAAGGCATGTACCAGGGGGCTATATGTAAGAAGAGACAAGTAACAAACTCAGTGGACTGATAATTAAGCCAGTACTATATATAAGTTGGAATGTGCTAAGTGCTAATACCCTGCAAAGTCAGGTATGTCAACTTGCTAAGTGGTTAGCCAACTTTATACAATTTCTGCATCACAATAAGTCATCATTATGCCATCTATGTCCTTCATAAATTCACATCTTCAGAACAATAAGCAGTACAGCATGGCAAAATCTTGGACCATCAGTTAAACCCACACCGGTATACCAGGAAGACAGCAGTAAACTTACTTTCACTAGCCACATAATTAGCTGGAAAATAGCCTTGCTGTCCATTTGCTAGGCTGCCAAACCACCAGTTATCATTATCTTTGTACAACACTTGGATAATGTCACTGCGATGGATGGTTAGCTCATCTGATCGATGCGCTGTGTAGTCATAAAGAGCCACTACCTAAAAGAGAGATAAGAGCACCACAGCTTTATCACAACCATGCCACAGAGAAAAAAGCGCAACATTCACTTCCTCTTGCAGAAAAGCAGCTGAAACCAAAGCTGCACTTTGGTAAAAGCTGAGGCTGTCTCAAGTTTTGCTAATGGGATCAGGGGTGGTGGGAAAGCAGCAGGAGAGGCAAGATAAAGGACTGTGGGATTGTAGAAATGGTTAAGAACATTCAATTCACTAAGATTAGGTTCAAAACAGCAGCTGTTAGTTTTATAAGCAATTTAATTGTGAGGCAAAAGGAAAAAAAACACACTTCATGCATTCACTTTCTCAGAATTGTTACACCACCTTCAGATCCCATTCTGTGTGCTCATGAAGCATATGTGTTTGAATATATACTTCAAAGGTATGACAGTTTTACCAAAGGAAAAATTTAGTACAAAAACATCATTGCAATCACTCCATATTTTCTTTTTGTTTGTTTAGAAATAAGGATTTACGTATACAGTGTTATAAATGACAAAAATACATTTATATTCAACTTCACATATCAAATTCATTTTTCAGTTAAATACAGTGCACCTACACTTTTCTGGAAAAAAGTACTAGTAGTGGTCAGCATCATGCATCCTGCATAGAACACGTTACCACAAGCTGGCTTTCTACCCTGAATATGAAAATATCACGTCATTTCTTACTTATTTCCTACATCTTATTTACAAAAATCTGTCCTGATGAATTCAGAGCAGAAAAGGCTAAAACCAAATGAACTGATAAAAGAAGGGAATCGATAGCTTCCATCACCATAGGTGAAGAGCAAAATTATGACCTATTTTACATGAAGACCACTGCTCTCCTAAATATAGATTTAACCTCAGATTCCTCTACAAAAATGTAAGTGAAGGGGTCAGAAATGGGGACTGTTAGGAGTGACAGGAGGCTATAGGGGCTTGAAGGAGACAGCAAAGCATGCATTTAAACCCTAAGACTGCTAAACTGCACAGTGCTTTTTATATTTGTGTTTCTATTTTGAGTAAGATCACCTGTGAGTTATATCTGTAAAAATAAAGCCAATGTCACTTGTATTTTCATAATTCCACTTCACTGAATAAGCAGATTAAATCAGTTATGAATGGGAAAAAGATAGAAATTATTCTACCATTGTAAATTCTATGTGGTAAATTGTGAGCTGGTCAGCATTGAAGAATTACTATCAGCATAGTTCTCAGTAGACAAGAAATTTATCTTAACACACATTCAGTAATCCTGAACTTACATAAAGAAGCTAAACAATGAAATATCCTTTATCCTAACACTCCTCCCTGCATTAGGAAAGCTAATGCAGTAACTACAAATGATGTTGACAATACAGAAATATGAACTACAGAATAGAATCAAGGTAAAGCACACTAATGAGCATCACAGAGAAATAGTACAGAACTGGAAGCCTGGATGACCATGTCCAGTAAGGGGTGCTCTAACAGTGCCCACTTCAGTTAAATGACAACAGTTTCCTTAGAATTAGTACAATCAAAAACATGAGGTCACTTAAGGTTAAAAACAAAACAAAACAAAAGTAACACTAAATACTTGGCAGCATGAAAAACAATGACAGGCAGAGCAATAAACTCTTTTTTGTAGGATGTTTTGTAAGATAGTTTTGGTGTAAATGTTTTGGGTTTTTAGCATACATTACAAAAGCTCAGTAACATGGAAACACTGCCAACAATGGTTCAAATCAATCAAGTCCCACTGTGTCTCCCAGAAATAAAAAAAAACATAAAACACCCATGCATTCTGTAATACAACTGGTTTAGCAAGCCTGGCAATTTAAGCAAAACGTGGAAACAGACATTATGTTCTCTGGAGATATATGATCAGAAATTGACCATAAAGCAATACAGAAAACACACCTTGGAATCAAAGAAGAATGTAAGCCACTCACACTAATGGCCAAAGGAATGGCAATTCTGGTGTGACATTCAGACATTTGTTAGAGTTCAGTCTAGGTTCAAGTTCAAGCAAAAAATAAAAATCCATATTAATCAAATTGTTATAAACCAACTTTTTAAGAGTGATATAAAACCAGTAACATGGTTATACCAGTTATGAACATGCTTCTAAAAATTACAAAAACTAGGGTAGTAAAAATTCCTTGGGATCATGCTGAACAAAACAACAACAAAAAAAAACCCCACAGATTGTGCTTTCAAAATGCACAGATAGAGTGCAACAGGTACAGAAGACACTGCAAAAAATAACATGATACTTACTGTCTCTTGCCCGAGTGGACAATCGCTTCCTCCTCTCATACCCAGTGCAGTCAGGCAGTCATCATTCTAGAAGAAGAAATTATTTAGAAACTTTAATATGAAGCATTTTGATTAACTGTAATTTTGAGTATTTTCATGTCTACTGTAAACCAGTAAGGATTATCACTAATAAAATGTCTTTTTTAAAGAGAAAAAGCAGAAGTGATGTTAAGCAACACAGTAATACTCACTAAGTAGATATTTAGAAAAAGATACTAAAATTTTCAAGTACGTCCACTACACTAAAGACAACATGGGGAAGCACTGGGTTGATAGCTCTGCTGACTAAGCTTGTTTGCATTGCAAACACTGCTGTAGAAGTTTAAGAAGTTGTTGCAGTGAACTTTACCTCTGAACCAGTATGCAAAAGATATCACTTTCATATAATGGAGAATTTCAGGTTGGTCTTAATAACCAAGACTTTTAATTTAATTCTAATTGGTCTATCTTTACTGCATACTCTTCAGACTTCCAACAAAGTCAAAGGAACAGCAGGTATATAATGCAATAATTTCAATGTGCTTATACCTACAAAATTTGATTTCTGTCAAATAGACTTTTTCGGTTGAAAGAAGACTTAAACCAGAAGAATTATGAAAATTGTCAGAGGAACAACAAATTAGAACAAAGAAAGAGATGGAAGTCCTATTCTTGTCTTATTTAACTTTTCAATGGTGTATTTTCACAAAGGGGAAACTAGTTTCTTCTAGATTTTGTCTGCATCAAAGGATACAAACTACAATACAGAATAGAAATATTACATGGCAATTAAAACATTTTAGCAGACAAGAATTAAATGTGAGCTTTGTGAAGTAACATTTCCACCCATAACAATCTGCACAACATTATAAACAGCATTTAAATATGAGAATTTCTACCCAATGTACTTCACCTTTTTTATACTTTACAGTCCCTCCTTTAACTGTTATTTTGCATACACCGCTCTTCTCTTGCTTTTATAAAACATATATCTAAAATGTATTGCTTCTTCTATTTTTTTTTCTTATTAGGGTGATCCAAGGACCATCATTACTACAATCTTCAGCAAAATAAATGGCATTCACTAGAAGAGAGATTCTGGCCCTCAATGTTGTTTTCCTAACTTAGCTAGGGCTTATCCCAAATGGGAAAGAAACAACTGACTGAACACAGAGGTTCCATCCACTCTCCAGATTGTTTGGTATTGCCACAGTAGTTACAGACACATGCAGTACATACAGATGGACACAGTACAAAAGCAGTCACACCGAGTTCTTATCATCTACCAGAACATCCAAGTCTACCACCTAAAGAGTTCTGAGTAATTATGTACGTACACAGAGGGGTAGGGGGACGAAAGTGTAATTGCCTGATTTGCTAAACAAATTTTGAACAAAGACTCGTTGAGCTGCAGTTCAGAGTATGTGGCTTGTTCAGTGGTCTACTGGTAGCTACTAGTACTGCCTCATAGGTTTCAGCTAATTCTCATTTTCAATTCCCAAGGTTAAGAGAACTGTGCAAGCAATGTGTTTAGCCTGTGGGATGGGAGTGCCTCCTGTTGCTCAAAAATGATTCATCAGAATTATTAGCAGTATTATTTAGGTGTCTAGTTCAGGTACTCATATTGCTCCATTATTGTGTCTCAATCTGTCTCTCTTTTTAATAAACTTTATGCACTCTCAAACACTCAACTAAGAAGAGCTTGAAGAAAGCGAGCTGTTTGGAAATAACAAGCTAAAATCCATGAGTCAACCTGAGACTATGCTGAATGTGTTACTTTTAAGGCAACAACAATCCAAGGAGTTCGCTCTTTGAGTGATAATCTGAGTGTGCCACAGGCTGCACACACCCCCTGCCTCCAACGGGACAGGGGAATTGCCACAGCTGTCTACCACAAACAGCTATTGCAAGGTAGCAGAACTGCCTCTGGCATGTCATGCCATTTCTCAAATAGTGCAACTACCAGATACGCTGCAAGTAACAGCAAAAGCTATCGGCCTTTCAGTTTAGAAACATCATTTTTTTGTGTTGTAAAGGTGGTGAGAAACTGGCGCAGGTTGCCCAGAGAAGCTGCGGATGGTCCCATCCCTGGCAGTGTTCAAGGCCAGGTTGGAAGGAGCTTCGAACAGCCTGGACTAGTGGAAGGTGTTCCTGCCCATGGCAGAGGAGCTGTAACTAGATGTTCTTTAAATCCCCTTCTAACCCAAACCATTCTGTGATTCTAGGATTAAGCCACATTTTCAGGATTCCAAAAAAGTGACAGACATACTGAAGTGTATGAATACATTGCTCTTAATGCAGTGTTAACAACTCTTTGTTTTTTAATGCAAGACGGAAACTAGTTAATTTTTTCTCACATCAGAAGAGGTGTGGGGCTACAGTTACGTTCTGAGGAGTGGGGCTTTTTGGGAGGCAGACAATCTGTGATAAACAGGAATAAAATATTTGATGAAAAAGCCCGTTGTGTCACTCTGATTTTGGTTGAACGAAGCAACATCCTCAGAAGATAAGCAAATCCAACAACTGATGCAGAGTTCTAGACCATGGAGTATGATGCTGGTTACCCGACAACTAACCCACTTCCATAGCCTTGACATTTCTAACACAAAACCAAACAAAAAATGTTTTAAATCAGTCATACAAAAGAGAGCACTGCAGGTAAGAGCATTGCAGGTAAACTCATAAATAAGTTGCTGTAGCAAGTGTCGCCAATTTCTGCCAATCAAAATGTTTATGGCTTCTTTTTAATTGGGAAGCTTCGGTGATTGTAGTAATGGAGGTTTTGCTTTTATTCATGCAGATGTATAGCGGCCAACAGGATCTGGTCATCAGATAGTATTCATTCTTTTACAGAGAAGCAGAACTGAGTACGAACAAGTGATATGTTATTACTGCCATTCCTGTAAATCAAAAATAAATCAGCATTTCATTTCTCCTACTGAAAAAATAATATTTGAAACACCACAATACCAAAGTTTAAAGAAAAAATATGCAAAAATGTAATACTGATGGTTTCATATGCTGCTTCCTTATACGTAAACACACTCTTTGCTGTAACAGAATAAACAAAGAGACTAAGTCCCTCTTCTAATTAGTCATCAACTCTTAATAACTACACTTGAAAAATAACCTTTTCTAAGATCAATTTTAGGCAGACATTGGACTACCCAGGTGAGCCCCAATGTGTGTGCACACAGGGCCAAAGCCACCCTCCCTTGTTTTCCCATTAGAGTGACAGACTCAGGGACATGAAGAACAGCAACAGCTATTTTTTGGATGCTGCATAGTATCACTGATTCTCTCCACTTCATCTCCCTATACCTGCTATCTGACAGAATGGAAGAGAAACTGGGAGCATTACTTGTGCAAACACTCAAGTGTAAGACAGGGAATGAGTGTTAAAACTTTTCTTGTCTGTTCAGTAAATCTGTGTCTCAGTGTGTTATAGTCTAGGTTTTGTTTCCTTTTTATTTGTTTGTTTTTTAAAGGAAACAAAATAAGACATTAATGTATACTGCTCAAAACCACTCCACAACTGGCTTAAAAGTGAGATAATATTTAAAACATTCAAAAATTATATAGACTCAACCTGAGCTTTCACAGTTGTTCTACTGCTTTTTCTTATGAACCCAAGGGTTAGAAATTTACTCAATCCTCTCCTTTCCTAAGAATGTCATGCAATCTCTTTACCCCAGTAACTGAAGTTATAAATGAAATGCTAAATAAGCTGAGATTGAGCATAACTGAATATTGTTAGCACTGTCATATTTCTGTTCTTGTTCTCTGGTCTAATAAATTGTCAATACTCTCCTAGCTCAGGACACCTGACTGTACAAATTTAGTCTATGGGAAACAGAAGTACAAGGATCATTTAAATAGTTAAATTAGAATTATTCTTAAAGTATTAACTGCTAAGAATAATGTATTCTTCCTGGGCCTTAATTAATCTGTCTGTAGACACTGTAAAGTTACTTCCTTAGGCTTCAGATGATTACAATCCTTATTTGATTACAGCCCTTCAATACTTAATAAGTATGGGAATCTATAATTGCCTAGAGGAAAAAAACAAAACAAAACAAACCCAAAACTGTGCCAGGCTGCATTTTATTGAAACCTGCAATATACAAACAGAAAACAGAACTGCAAATACAGCTGCCGCAGTAAAGCCCACAGGGATAACCCTCTCCCCCACCAACACCCCCCTCCTAAAAAAACCCAACACCCCTTCCT